>JBAPLH010001161.1:0-117135 GCA_037897445.1 Ceriops zippeliana
GTAATAATGGTATTAATACTGGTTTGATTTAATTAATATACTTCGTTGTTTAGCAACTTATGTCAATTTCATTATCGCTTTATCAAAAAGTGTGTTTGGAATCAAAAGCATCGACTTGCTAACCACAAATGTTGGGAGGTACTCTTTATTTTAGAATTCAACCAATTAATATCAATAAGAAATGCAATTTAAGATCAAGAACTCTATTGTTTGTAGCAATTGAATGAATTCATGTTATAGACGATTCATGGAAATTGTTTTCATAATCAATACAGTCGTTAAGAAAGAGTCAACAGATAATTTCATGGTGAATGCATGAAAAATAGTTCTTGTAACAAGAAGAGGAGCGTAATTAGCTTAAGGTGAGTAGAAACTCTCATTATTTAGGAATTAATCAAGTTCACATTAGCACTAAATGCAAACCCAGATGAATTACTCCTTTGGTTAATGGATGTAAACAGATTTGGAGTAATAATGGTATTAATACTGGTTTGATTTAATTAATATACTTCGTTGTTTAGCAACATATGTCAATTTCATTATCGCTTTATCAAAAAGTGTGTTTGGAATCAAAACATTCGACCTGCTAACTAGAAATGATGGGAAGCACTCTTTATTTTAGAATTCAACCAATTAATATCAATAAGAAATGCAATTTAAGATCAAGAACTCTATTGTTTGTTGCAATTGAATGAATTCATGTTATAGACGATTCATGGAAATTATTTTTATAATGAATACAGTCATTAAGAAAGAGTCAACAGATAATTTCATGGTGAATGCATGAAAAATAGTTCTTGTAACAAGAAGAGGAGTGTAATTAGCTTAAGGTGAGTAGAAACTCTCATTATTTAGGAATTAATCAAGTTCACATTAGCACGAAGTGCAAGCCCAGATGAGTTACTCCTTTCGCTGATGGATGTAAACAGATTTGGAGTAATAATGTTGTTAATACTTGTTTGATTTAATTAATATACTTCGTTGTTTAGCAACATATGTCAATTTCATTATTTCTTTATCAAAAATTGTATTTGGAATCAAAAGCTCCGACTTGCTAACAACAAATGATGGGAGGTACTCATTATTTTAGAATTCAACCAATTAATATGAATAAGAAATGCTATTTAAGATTAAGAACTCTATTGTTTGTTGCAATTGAATCAATTCATGTTATAGTCGATTCATGCAAATTGTTTTCATAATGAATATAGTCGTTAAGAAAGAGTCAACATATAATTTCATGGTCAATGCATGAAATGTAGTTCTCGTAACAAGAAGAGGAGCGTAATTAGCTTAAGGTGAGTAGAAACTCTCATTATTTAGGAATTAATCAAGGTCACATTAGCACGAAATGCAAACCCAGATGATTACTCCTTTGGCTGATGGATGTAAACATAATTGGAGTAATAATGGTATTAATACTGGCTTGATTTAATTAATATACTTCGTTGTTTAGCAACATATGTCAATTTCATTATCGCTTTATGAAAAAGTGTGTTTGGAATCAACACATTCGACCTGCTAACTAGAAATGATGGGAAGCACTTTTATTTTAGAATTCAACCAATTAATATCAATAAGAAATGCAATTTAAGATCAAGAACTCTATTGTTTGTAGCAATTGAATGAATTCATGTTATAGACGATTCATGGAAATTGCTTTCATAATGAATATAGTAGTTAAGAAAGAGTCAACAGATAATTTCATGTTGAATGCATTAGCAATAGTTCTTGTAACAAGAAGAGCAACGTAATTAGCTTGAGGTGGTCAGAAAGTCCCATTATTTAATAATTAAACAAGTTCACATTGGCATGAAATGCTATCCAAGAGGAATGACTCATTTGGCTGATGGACGGAAACAGATTTGGAGTAATAATGGTGTCAATACTTGTTTGATTTGATTAATATACTTCGTTGTTTAGCAACATATGTCAATTTCATTATCGCTTTATCAAAAAGTGTGTTTGGATTCAAAAGCATCGACTTGCCAACCACAAATGATGGGAGGTACTCTTTATTTTAGAATTCAACCAATTAATATCAATAAGAAATGCAATTTAAGATCAAGAACTCTATTTTTTGTAGCAATTGAATGAATTCATGTTATAGACGATTCATGGAAATTGCTTTCATAATGAATATAGTAGTTAAGAAAGAGTCAACAGATAATTTCATGGTGAATATTAGAAAAGTTCTTTGTAACACAGAGCAACGTAATTAGCTTCAGGTGGTTGAAGTCCCATTATTGCATAGAAATAAACAAGTTGGCATTGCTAACAAGAGGAATGACTCATTTGGCTGATGGACGCAAAATTTGGAGTAATAATGCTTGTCAATACTTGTTTGATTTAATTAATATACTTGTTGTTTAGCAACATATGTCAATTTAATTATCGCTTTATCAAAAAGTGTGTTTGGAATAAAGCATCGACTTGCTAACCACAAATGATGGGAGGTACTCTCTATTTTAGAATTCAACCAATTAATATCAATAAGAAAATGCAATTTGATCAAGAACTCTATTGTTTGTAGCAATTGAATGAATTCATGTTATAGACGATTCATGGAAATTGTTTTCATAATGAATACAGTCGTTAAGAAAGAGTCAACATAGTTCTTGTAACAAGAAGAGGAGCGTAATTAGCTTTAAGGTGAGTAAAAAACACTCATTATTTAGGAATTAATCAAGTTCACATTACCACGAAATGCAAACCCAGATGAATTACTCCTTTGGTTAATGGATGTAAACAGATTTGGAGTAATAATGGTATTAATACTAGTTTGATTTAATTAATATACTTCATTGTTTAGCAACATATGTCAATTTCATTATCGCTTTATCAAAAAGTGTGTTTGGAATCAAAACATTCGACCTGCTAACTAGAAATGATGGGAAGCACTCTTTATTTTAGAATTCAACCAATTAATATCAATAAGAAATGCAATTTAAGATCAAGAACTCTATTGTTTGTTGCAATTGAATGAATTCATGTTATAGACGATTCATGGAAATTGTTTTCATAATGAATACAGTCGTTAAGAAAGAGTCAACAGATAATTTCATGGTGAATGCATGAAAAATAGTTCTTGTAACAAGAAGAGGAGCGTAATTAGCTTAAGGTGAGTAAAAAACACTCTCATTATTTAGGAATTAATCAAGTTCACATTAGCACGAAATGCAATCCTAGATGAATTACTCCTTTGGCTAGTGGATGTAAACAGATTTGGAGTAATAATGGTGTTAATACTTGTTTGATTTAATTAATATACTTCGTTGTTTAGCAACATATGTCAATTTCATTATCGCTTTATCAAAAAAGTGTGTTTGGAATCAAAACATTCGACTTGCTGCTAACAACAAATGATGGGAGGTACTCTTTTATTTTAGAATTCAACCAATTAATATCAATAAGAAATGCAATTTAAGATCAAGAACTCTATTGTTTGTAGCAATTGAATGAATTCATGTTATAGAGACGATTCATGGAAATTGTTTTCATAATGAATACAGTCGTTTAAGAAAAGAGTCAACAGATAATTTCATGGTGAATGCATGAAAAATAGTTTCTTGTAACAAGAAGAGGAGCGTAATTAGCTTAAGGTGAGTAAAAACTCTCATTATTTAGGAATTAATCAAGTTCACATTAGCACGAAATGCAAACCCAGATGAATTACTCCTTTGGTTAATGGATGTAAACAGATTTGGAGTAATAATGGTATTAATACTGGTTTGATTTAATTAATATACTTCGTTGTTTAGCAACATATGTCAATTTCATTATCGCTTTATCAAAAAGTGTGTTTGGAATCAAAACATTCGACCTGCTAACTAGAAATGATGGGAAGCACTCTTTATTTTAGAATTCAACCAATTAATATCAATAAGAAATGCAATTTAAGATCAAGAACTCTATTGTTTGTTGCAATTGAATGAATTCATGTTATAGACGATTCATGGAAAATTGTTTTCATAATGAATATAGTCGTTAAGAAAGAGTCAACAGATAATTTCATGGTGAATGCATTAAAAATAGTTCTTGTAACAAGAAGAGGAACGTAATTAGCTTGAGGTGGTTAGAAAAGTTTATTTATTATTTAATAATTAAACAAGTTCACATTGGCACGAAATGCTATCCAAGAGTAATTACTCATTTGGCTGATGGATGTAAACAGATTTGGAGTAATAATGGTGTTAATACTTGTTTGATTTAATTAATATACTTCGTTGTTTAGCAACATATGTCAATTTCATTATCGCTTTATCAAAAAAAGTGTGTTTGGAATCAAAAGCATCGACTTGCTAACCACAAATGATGGGAGGTACTCTTTATTTTAGAATTCAACCAATTAATATCAATAAGAAATGCAATTTAAGATCAAGAACTCTATTGTTTGTAGCAATTGAATGAATTCATGTTATAGACGATTCATGGAAATTGTTTTCATAATGAATATAGTCGTTAAGAAAGAGTCAACAGATAATTTCATGGTGAATGCATTGAAAAATAGTTCTTGTAACAAGAAGAGGAGCGTAATTAGCTTGAGGTGAGTAGAAACTCCCATTATTTAATAATTAAACAAGTTCACATTAGCATGAAATGCAAATCCAAGATGAATTACTCCTTTGGTTGATGGATGCAAACAGATTTGGAGTAATAATGGTGTTAATACTTGTTTGATTTAATTAATATACTTCGTTGTTTAGCAACATATGTCAATTTAATTATCGCTTTATCAAAAAGTGTGTTTGGAATCAAAAGCATCGACTTGCTAACCACAAATGATGGGAGGTACTCTTTTATTTTAGAATTCAACCAATTAATATCAATAAGAAATGCAATTTAAGATCAAGAACTCTATTGTTTGTAGCAATTGAATGAATTCATGTTATAGACGATTCATGGAAATTGTTTTCATAATGAATATAGTCGTTAAGAAAGAGTCAACAGATAATTTCATGGTGAATGCATGAAAAATAGTTCTTGTAACAAGAAGAGGAGCGTAATTAGCTTGAGGTGAGTTAGAAAGTCTCATTATTTAGGAATTAATCAAGTTCACATTGGCATGAAATGCTAACCCAGATGAATTACTCCTTTGGTTAATGGATGTAAACAGATTTGGAGTAATAATGGTATTAATACTTGTTTGATTTAATTAATATACTTCGTTGTTTAGCAACATATGTCAATTTTCATTATCGCTTTATCAAAAAGTGTGTTTGGAATCAAAAGCATCGACTTGCTAACTACAAAATGATGGGAAGCACTCTTTATTTTAGAATTCAACCAATTAATATCAATAAGAAATGCAATTTAAGATCAAGAACTCTATTGTTTGTAGCAATTGAATGAATTCATGTTATAGACGATTCATGGAAATTGTTTTTCATAATGAATACAGTCGTTAAGAAAGAGTCAACAGATAATTTCATGGTGAATGCATTAAAAATAGTTCTTGTAACAAGAAGAGGAGCAACGTAATTAGCTTGAGGTGGTTAAAAAGTCCCATTATTTAATAATTAAACAAGTTCACATTGGCATGAAATGCTATCCAAGAGGAATGACTCATTTGGCTGATGGACGCAAACAGATTTGGAGTAATAATGGTGTTAATACTTGTTTGATTTAATTAATATACTTCGTTGTTTAGCAACATATGTCAATTTAATTATCGCTTTATCAAAAAAGTGTGTTTGGAATCAAAAGCATTCGACTTGCTAACCACAAATGATGGGAGGTACTCTTTATTTTAGAATTCAACCAATTAATATCAATAAGAAATGCAATTTAAGATCAAGAACTCTATTGTTTGTAGCAATTGAATGAAATTCATGTTATAGACGATTCATGGAAATTGTTTTCATAATGAATACAGTCGTTAAAGAAAGAGTCAACAGATAATTTCATGGTGAATGCATGAAAAATAGTTCTTGTAACAAGAAGAGGAGCGTAATTAGCTTAAGTGAGAGTAGAAACTCTCATTATTTAGGAATTAATCAAGTTCACATTAGCACGAAATGCAAACCCAGATGAATTACTCCTTTGGTTAATGGATGTAAACAGATTTGGAGTAATAATGGTATTAATACTGGTTTGATTTAATTAATATACTTCGTTGTTTAGCAACATATGTCAATTTCATTATCGCTTTATCAAAAAGTGTGTTTGGAATCAAAACATTTCGACCTGCTAACTAGAAATGATGGGAAGCACTCTTTATTTTAGAATTCAACCAATTAATATCAATAAGAAATGCAATTTAAGATCAAGAACTCTATTGTTTGTTGCAATTGAATGAATTCATGTTATAGACGATTCATGGAAATTGTTTTCATAATGAATATAGTCGTTAAGAAAGAGTCAACAGATAATTTCATGGTGAATGCATGAAAAAATAGTTCTTGTACAAAGAAGAGGAACGTAATTAGCTTGAGGTGGTTAGAAAGTCCCGTTTATTTAGTAATTAAACAAGTTCACATTGGCATGAAATGCTATCCAAGAGTAATGACTCATTTGGATGATGGACGCAAAACAGATTTGGAGTAATAATGGTGTTAATACTTGTTTGATTTAATTAATATACCTTCATTGTTTAGCAACATATGTCAATTTAATTATCGCTTTATCAAAAAAGTGTGTTTGGAATCAAAAGCATCGACTTGCTAACCACAAATGATGGGAGGTACTCTTTATTTTAGAATTCAACCAATTAATATCAATAAGAAATGCAATTTAAGATCAAGAACTCTATTGTTTGTAGCAATTGAATGAATTCATGTTATAGACGATTCATGGAAATTGTTTTCATAATGAATACAGTCGTTAAGAAAGAGTCAACAGATAATTTCATGGTGAATGCATGAAAAATAGTTCTTGTAACAAGAAGAGGAGCGTAATTAGCTTAAGGTGAGTAGAAACTCTCATTATTTAGGAATTAATCAAGTTCACATTAGCACGAAATGCAAACCCAGATGAATTACTCCTTTGGTTAATGGATGTAAACAGATTTGGAGTAATAATGGTGTTAATACTGGTTTGATTTAATTAATATACTTCGTTGTTTAGCAACATATGTCAATTTCATTATCGCTTTATCAAAAAGTGTGTTTGGAATCAAAACATTCGACCTGCTAACTAGAAATGATGGGAGGCACTCTTTATTTTAGAATTCAACCAATTAATATCAATAAGAAATGCAATTTAAGATCAAGAACTCTATTGTTTTGTTGCAATTGAATGAATTCATGTTATAGACGATTCATGGAAATTGTTTTCATAATGAATATAGTCGTTAAGAAAGAGTCAACAGATAATTTCATGGTGAATGCATTAAAAATAGTTCTTGTAACAAGAAGAGGAACGTAATTAGCTTGAGGTGGTTAGAAAGTCCCGTTATTTAGTAATTAAACAAGTTCACATTGGCATGAAATGCTATCCAAGAGTAATGACTCATTTGGATGATGGACGCAAACAGATTTGGAGTAATAATGGTGTTAATACTTGTTTGATTTTAATTAATATACTTCATTGTTTAGCAACATATGTCAATTTAATTATCGCTTTATCAAAAAGTGTGTTTGGAATCAAAAGCATCGACTTGCTAACCACAAATGATGGGAGGTACTCTTTATTTTAGAATTCAACCAATTAATATCAATAAGAAATGCAATTTAAGATCAAGAACTCTATTGTTTGTAGCAATTGAATGAATTCATGTTATAGACGATTCATGGAAATTGTTTTCATAATGAATACAGTCGTTAAGAAAGAGTCAACAGATAATTTCATGGTGAATGCATTAGAAATAGTTCTTGTAACAAGAAGAGCAACGTAATTAGCTTGAGGTGGTTAGAAAGTCCCATTATTTAATAATTAAACAAGTTCACATTGGCATGAAATGCTATCCAAGAGGAATGACTCATTTGGCTGATGGACGCAAACAGATTTGGAGTAATAATGGTGTCAATACTTGTTTGATTTAATTAATATACTTCGTTGTTTAGCAACATATGTCAATTTAATTATCGCTTTATCAAAAAGTGTGTTTGGAATCAAAAGCATCGACTTGCTAACCACAAATGATGGGAGGTACTCTCTATTTTAGAATTCAACCAATTAATATCAATAAGAAATGCAATTTAAGATCAAGAACTCTATTGTTTGTAGCAATTGAATGAATTCATGTTATAGACGATTCATGGAAATTGTTTTCATAATGAATACAGTCGTTAAGAAAGAGTCAACAGATAATTTCATGGTGAATGCATGAAAAATAGTTCTTGTAACAAGAAGAGGAGCGTAATTAGCTTAAGGTGAGTAGAAACTCTCATTATTTAGGAATTAATCAAGTTCACATTAGCACGAAATGCAAACCCAGATGAATTACTCCTTTGGTTAATGGATGTAAACAGATTTGGAGTAATAATGGTATTAATACTGGTTTGATTTAATTAATATACTTCGTTGTTTAGCAACATATGTCAATTTCATTATCGCTTTATCAAAAAGTGTGTTTGGAATCAAAAACATTCGACCTGCTAACTAGAAATGATGGGAAGCACTCTTTATTTTAGAATTCAACCAATTAATATCAATAAGAAATGCAATTTAAGATCAAGAACTCTATTGTTTGTTGCAATTGAATGAATTCATGTTATAGACGATTCATGGAAATTGTTTTCATAATGAATATAGTCGTTAAGAAAGAGTCAATAGATAATTTCATGGTGAATGCATTAAAAATAGTTCTTCTAACAAGAAGAGGAACGTAATTAGCTTGAGGTGGTTAGAAAGTCCCGTTATTTAGTAATTAAACAAGTTCACATTGGCATGAAATGCTATCCAAGAGTAATGACTCATTTGGATGATGGACGCAAACAGATTTGGAGTAATAATGGTGTTAATACTTGTTTGATTTAAATTAATATACTTCATTGTTTAGCAACATATGTCAATTTAATTATCGCTTTATCAAAAAGTGTGTTTGGAATCAAAAGCATCGACTTGCTAACCACAAATGATGGGAGGTACTCTTTATTTTAGAATTCAACCAATTAATATCAATAAGAAATGCAATTTAAGATCAAGAACTCTATTGTTTGTAGCAATTGAATGAATTCATGTTATAGACGATTCATGGAAATTGTTTTCATAATGAATACAGTCGTTAAGAAAGAGTCAACAGATAATTTCATGGTGAATGCATGAAAAATAGTTCTTGTAACAAGAAGAGGAGCGTAATTAGCTTAAGGTGAGTAAAAACACTCATTATTTAGGAATTAATCAAGTTCACATTAGCACGAAATGCAAACCCAGATGAATTACTCCTTTGGTTAATGGATGTAAACAGATTTGGAGTAATAATGGTATTAATACTGGTTTGATTTAATTAATATACTTCGTTGTTTAGCAACATATGTCAATTTCATTATCGCTTTATCAAAAAGTGTGTTTGGAATCAAAAGCTCGACTTGCTAACCACAAATGATGGGAAGCACTCTTTATTTTAGAATTCAACCAATTAATATCAATAAGAAATGCAATTTAAGATCAAGAACTCTATTGTTTGTAGCAATTGAATGAAATCATGTTATAGACGATTCATGGAAATTGTTTTCATAATGAATACAGTCGTTAAGAAAGAGTCAACAGATAATTTCATGGTGAATGCATGAAAAATAGTTCTTGTAACAAGAAAGAGGAGCGTAATTAGCTTAAGGTGAGTAGAAACTCTCATTATTTAGTAATTAAACAAGTTCACATTAGCATGAAATGCTAAACCCAGATGTAATTACTCCATTTGGTTGATGGATGTAAACAGATTTGGAGTAATAATGGTATTAATACTTGTTTGATTTAATTAATATACTTCGTTGTTTAGCAACATATGTCAATTTCATTATCGCTTTATCAAAAAGTGTGTTTGGAATCAAAAGCATTCGACCTGCTAACTAGAAATGATGGGAAGCACTCTTTATTTTAGAATTCAACCAATTAATATCAATAAGAAATGCAATTTAAGATCAAGAACTCTATTGTTTGTTGCAATTGAATGAATTCATGTTATAGACGATTCATGGAAATTGTTTTCATAATGAATACAGTCGTTAAGAAAGAGTCAACAGATAATTTCATGGTGAATGCATTTAAAAATAGTTCTTGTAACAAGAAGAGGAACGTAATTAGCTTGAGGTGGTTAGAAAGTCCCATTATTTAGTAATTAAACAAGTTCACATTGGCATGAAATGCTATCCAAGAGGAATGACTCATTTGGATGATGGACGCAAACAGATTTGGAGTAATAATGGTGTTAATACTTGTTTGATTTAATTAATATACTTCGTTGTTTAGCAACATATGTCAATTTAATTATCGCTTTATTATCAAAAAAGTGTGTTTGGAATCAAAAGCATCGACTTGCTAACCACAAATGATGGGAGGTACTCTTTATTTTAGAATTCAACCAATTAATATCAATAAGAAATGCAATTTAAGATCAAGAACTCTATTGTTTGTAGCAATTGAATGAATTCATGTTATAGACGATTCATGGAAATTGTTTTCATAATGAATACAGTCGTTAAGAAAGAGTCAACAGATAATTTCATGGTGAATGCATGAAAAATAGTTCTTGTAACAAGAAGAGGAGCGTAATTAGCTTAAGGTGTGAGTAGAAACTCTCATTATTTAGGAATTAATCAAGTTCACATTAGCACGAAATGCAAACCCAGATGAATTACTCCTTTGGTTAATGGATGTAAACAGATTTGGAGTAATAATGGTATTAATACTGGTTTGATTTAATTAATATACTTCGTTGTTTAGCAACATATGTCAATTTCATTATCGCTTTATCAAAAAGTGTGTTTGGAATCAAAACATTCGACCTGCTAACTAGAAATGATGGGAAGCACTCTTTATTTTAGAATTCAACCAATTAATATCAATAAGAAATGCAATTTAAGATCAAGAACTCTATTGTTTGTTGCAATTGAATGAATTCATGTTATAGACGATTCATGGAAATTGTTTTCATAATGAATATAGTCGTTAAGAAAGAGTCAACAGATAATTTCATGGTGAATGCATTAAAAATAGTTCTTCTAACAAGAAGAGGAACGTAATTAGCTTGAGGTGGTTAGAAAGTCCCATTATTTAGTAATTAAACAAGTTCACATTGGCATGAAATGCTATCCAAGAGTAATGACTCATTTGGATGATGGACGCAAACAGATTTGGAGTAATAATGGTGTTAATACTTGTTTGATTTAATTAATATACTTCATTGTTTAGCAACATATGTCAATTTAATTATCGCTTTATCAAAAAGTGTGTTTGGAATCAAAAGCATCGACTTGCTAACCACAAATGATGGGAGGTACTCTTTATTTTAGAATTCAACCAATTAATATCAATAAGAAATGCAATTTAAGATCAAGAACTCTATTGTTTGTAGCAATTGAATGAAATCATGTTATAGACGATTCATGCAAAATTGTTTTCATAATGAATACAGTCGTTAAGAAAGAGTCAACAGATAATTTCATGGTGAATGCATGAAAAATAGTTCTTGTAACAAGAAGAGGAGCGTAATTAGCTTAAGGTGAGTAGAAACTCTCATTATTTAGGAATTAATCAAGTTCACATTAGCACGAAATGCAAACCCAGATGAATTACTCCTTTGGTTAATGGATGTAAACAGATTTGGAGTAATAATGGTATTAATACTGGTTTGATTTAATTAATATACTTCGTTGTTTAGCAACATATGTCAATTTCATTATCGCTTTATCAAAAAGTGTGTTTGGAATCAAAAGCATCGACTTGCTAACCACAAATGATGGGAGGTACTCTTTATTTTAGAATTCAACCAATTAATATCAATAAGAAATGCAATTTAAGATCAAGAACTCTATTGTTTGTAGCAATTGAATGAATTCATGTTATAGACGATTCATGGAAATTGTTTTCATAATGAATACAGTCGTTAAGAAAGAGTCAACAGATAATTTCATGGTGAATGCATGAAAAATAGTTCTTGTAACAAGAAGAGGAGCGTAATTAGCTTAAGGTGAGTAAAAACTCTCATTATTTAGGAATTAATCAAGTTCACATTAGCACGAAATGCAAACCCAGATGAATTACTCCTTTGGTTAATGGATGTAAACAGATTTGGAGTAATAATGGTATTAATACTGGTTTGATTTAATTAATATACTTCGTTGTTTAGCAACATATGTCAATTTTTCATTATCGCTTTATCAAAAAGTGTGTTTGGAATCAAAACATTCGACCTGCTAACTAGAAATGATGGGAAGCACTCTTTATTTTAGAATTCAACCAATTAATATCAATAAGAAATGCAATTTAAGATCAAGAACTCTATTGTTTGTTGCAATTGAATGAATTCATGTTATAGACGATTCATGGAAATTGTTTTCATAATGAATATAGTCGTTAAGAAAGAGTCAACAGATAATTTCATGGTGAATGCATTAAAAATAGTTCTTGTAACAAGAAGAGGAACGTAATTAGCTTGAGGTGGTTAGAAACTCTCATTATTTAGTAATTAAACAAGTTCACATTGGCATGAAATGCAATCCAAGATGAATGACTCCTTTTTGGATGATGGACGCAAACAGATTTGGAGTAATAATGGTGTTAATACTTGTTTGATTTAATTAATATACTTCGTTGTTTAGCAACATATGTCAATTTCATTATCGCTTTATCAAAAAGTGTGTTTGGAATCAAAAGCATCGACTTGCTAACCACAAATGATGGGAGGTACTCTTTATTTTAGAATTCAACCAATTAATATCAATAAGAAATGCAATTTAAGATCAAGAACTCTATTGTTTGTAGCAATTGAATGAATTCATGTTATAGACGATTCATCATGGAAATTGTTTTCATAATGAATATAGTCGTTAAGAAAGAGTCAACAGATAATTTCATGGTGAATGCATTAAAAATAGTTCTTCTAACAAGAAGAGGAACGTAATTAGCTTGAGGTGGTTAGAAAGTCCCGTTATTTAGTAATTAAACAAGTTCACATTGGCATGAAATGCTATCCAAGAGTAATGACTCATTTGGATGATGGACGCAAACAGATTTGGAGTAATAATGGTGTTAATACTTGTTTGATTTAATTAATATACTTCATTGTTTAGCAACATATGTCAATTTAATTATCGCTTTATCAAAAAGTGTGTTTGGAATCAAAAGCATCGACTTGCTAACCACAAATGATGGGAGGTACTCTTTATTTTAGAATTCAACCAATTAATATCAATAAGAAATGCAATTTAAGATCAAGAACTCTATTGTTTGTAGCAATTGAATGAATTCATGTTATAAACGATTCATGGAAATTGTTTTCATAATGAATACAGTCGTTAAGAAAGAGTCAACAGATAATTTCATGGTGAATGCATGAAAAATAGTTCTTGTAACAAGAAGAGGAGCGTAATTAGCTTAAGGTGAGTAGAAACTCTCATTATTTAGGAATTAATCAAGTTCACATTAGCACGAAATGCAAGCCCAGATGATGAATTACTCCTTTGGTTAATGGATGTAAACAGATTTGGAGTAATAATGGTATTAATACTGGTTTGATTTAATTAATATACTTCGTTGTTTAGCAACATATGTCAATTTCATTATCGCTTTATCAAAAAGTGTGTTTGGAATCAAAAGCGTCTACTTGCTAACCACAAATGTTGGGACGTACTCTTTATGTTAGAATTGAACCAATTAATATCAATAAGAAATGCAATTTAAGATCAAGAACTCTATTGTTTGTTGCAATTGAATGAATTCATGTTATAGACGATTCATGGAAATTATTTTCATAATGAATATAGTCGTTAAGAAAGAGTCAACAGATAATTTCATGGTGAATGCATTAAAAATAGTTCTTCTAACAAGAAGTGGAACGTAATTAGCTTGAGGTGATTAGAAAGTCCCGTTATTTAGTAATTAAACAAGTTCACATTGGCATGAAATGCTATCCAAGAGTAATGACTCATTTGGATGATGGACGCAAACAGATTTGGAGTAATAATGGTGTTAATACTTGTTTAATTTAATTAATATACTTCATTGTTTAGCAACATATGTCAATTTAATTATCGCTTTATCAAAAAGTGTGTTTGGAATCAAAAGCATCGACTTGCGAACACAAATGATGGGAGGTTCTCTTTATTTTAGAATTCAACCAATTAATATCAATAAGAAATGCAATTTAAGATCAAGAACTCTATTGTTTGTAGCAATTGAATGAATTCATGTTATAGACGATTCATGGAAATTATTTTCATAATGAATACAGTCGTTAAGAAAGAGTCAACAGATAATTTCATGGTGAATGCATTAGAAATAGTTCTTGTAACAAGAAGAGCAACGTAATTAGCTTGAGGTGGTTAGAAAGTCCCATTATTTCATAATTAAACAAGTTCACATTGGCATGAAATGCTATCCAAGAGGAATGACTCATTTGGCTGATGGACGCAAACAGATTTGGAGTAATAATGGTGTCAATACTTGTTGATTTAATTAATATACTACGTTGTTTAGCAACATATGTCAATTTAATTATCGCTTTATCAAAAATTGTGTTTGGAATCAAAAGCATCGACTTGCTAACCACAAATGATGGGAGGTACTCTCTATTTTAGAATTCAACCAATTAATATCAATAAGAAATGCAATTTAAGATCAAGAACTCTATTGTTTGTAGCAATTGAATGAAATCATGTTATAGACGATTCATGGAAATTGTTTTCATAATGAATACAGTCGTTAAGAAAGAGTCAACAGATAATTTCATGGTGAATGCATGAAAAATAGTTCTTGTAACAAGAAGAGGAGCGTAATTAGCTTAAGGTGAGTAGAAACTCTCATTATTTAGAAATTAATCAATTTCACATTAGCACGAAATGCAAACCCAGATGAATTACTCCTTTGGTTAATGGATGTAAACAGATTTGGAATAATAATGGTATTAATACTGGTTTGATTTAATTAATATACTTCGTTGTTTAGCAACATATGTCAATTTCATTATCGCTTTATCAAAAAGTGTGTTTGGAATCAAAACATTCGACCTGCTAACTAGAAATGATGGGAAGCATTCTTTATTTTAGAATTTCAACCAATTAATATCAATAAGAAATGCAATTTAAGATCAAGAACTCTATTGTTTGTTGCAATTGAATGAATTCATGTTATAGACGATTCATGGAAATTGTTTTCATAATGAATATAGTCGTTAAGCAAGAGTCAACAGATAATTTCATGGTGAATGCATTAAAAATAGTTCTTCTAACAAGAAGAGGAACGTAATTAGCTTGAGGTGGTTAGAAAGTCCCGTTATTTAGTAATTTAACAAGTTCACATTGGCATGAAATGCTATCCAAGAGTAATGACTCATTTGGATGATGGACGCAAACAGATTTGGAGTAATAATGGTGTTAATACTTGTTTGATTTAATTAATATACTTCATTGTTTAGCAACATATGTCAATTTAATTATCGCTTTATCAAAAAAGTGTGTTTGGAATCAAAAGCATCGACTTGCTAACCACAAATGATGGGGAGGTACTCTTTATTTTAGAATTCAACCAATTAATATCAATAAGAAATGCAATTTAAGATCAAGAACTCTATTGTTTGTAGCAATTGAATGAATTCATGTTATAAACGATTCATGGAAATTGTTTTCATAATGAATACAGTCGTTAAGAAAAAGAGTCAACAGATAATTTCATGGTGAATGCATGAAAAATAGTTCTTGTAACAAGAAGAGGAGCGTAATTAGCTTAAGGTGAGTAGAAACTCTCATTATTTAGGAATTAATCAAGTTCACATTAGCACGAAATGCAAGCCCAGATGAATTACTCCTTTGGTTAATGGATGTAAACAGATTTGGAGTAATAATGGTATTAATACTGGTTTGATTTAATTAATATACTTCGTTGTTTAGCAACATATGTCAATTTCATTATCGCTTTATCAAAAAGTGTGTTTGGAATCAAAAGCGTCTACTTGCTAACCACAAATGTTGGGACGTACTCTTTATGTTAGAATTGAACCAATTAATATCAATAAGAAATGCAATTTAAGATCAAGAACTCTATTGTTTGTTGCAATTGAATGAATTCATGTTATAGACGATTCATGGAAATTATTTTCATAATGAATATAGTCGTTAAGAAAGAGTCAACAGATAATTTCATGGTGAATGCATTAAAAATAGTTCTTCTAACAAGAAGTGGAACGTAATTAGCTTGAGGTGATTAGAAAGTCCCGTTTATTTAGTAATTAAACAAGTTCACATTGGCATGAAATGCTATCCAAGAGTAATGACTCATTTGGATGATGGACGCAAACAGATTTGGAGTAATAATGGTGTTAATACTTGTTTAATTTAATTAATATACTTCATTGTTTAGCAACATATGTCAATTTAATTATCGCTTTATCAAAAAGTGTGTTTGGAATCAAAAGCATCGACTTGCGAACACAAATGATGGGAGGTTCTCTTTATTTTAGAATTCAACCAATTAATATCAATAAGAAATGCAATTTAAGATCAAGAACTCTATTGTTTGTAGCAATTGAATGAATTCATGTTATAGACGATTCATGGAAATTATTTTCATAATGAATACAGTCGTTAAGAAAGAGTCAACAGATAATTTCATGGTGAATGCATTAGAAATAGTTCTTGTAACAAGAAGAGCAACGTAATTAGCTTGAGGTGGTTAGAAAGTCCCATTATTTCATAATTAAACAAGTTCACATTGGCATGAAATGCTATCCAAGAGGAATGACTCATTTGGCTGATGGACGCAAACAGATTTGGAGTAATAATGGTGTCAATACTTGTTTGATTTAATTAATATATACTACGTTGTTTAGCAACATATGTCAATTTAATTATCGCTTTATCAAAAATTGTGTTTGGAATCAAAAGCATCGACTTGCTAACCACAAATGATGGGGAGGTACTCTCTATTTTAGAATTCAACCAATTAATATCAATAAGAAATGCAATTTAAGATCAAGAACTCTATTGTTTGTAGCAATTGAATGAAATCATGTTATAGACGATTCATGGAAATTGTTTTCATAATGAATACAGTCGTTAAGAAAGAGTCAACAGATAATTTCATGGTGAATGCATGAAAAATAGTTCTTGTAACAAGAAGAGGAGCGTAATTAGCTTAAGGTGAGTAGAAACTCTCATTATTTAGAAATTAATCAATTTCACATTAGCACGAAATGCAAACCCAGATGAATTACTCCTTTGGTTAATGGGATGTAAACAGATTTGGAGTAATAATGGTATTAATACTGGTTTGATTTAATTAATATACTTCGTTGTTTAGCAACATATGTCAATTTCATTATCGCTTTATCAAAAAGTGTGTTTGGAATCAAAACATTCGACCTGCTAACTAGAAATGATGGGAAGCATTCTTTATTTTAGAATTCAACCAATTAATATCAATAAGAAATGCAATTTAAGATCAAGAACTCTATTGTTTGTTGCAATTGAATGAATTCATGTTATAGACGATTCATGGAAATTGTTTTCATAATGAATATAGTCGTTAAGCAAGAGTCAACAGATAATTTCATGGTGAATGCATTAAAAATAGTTCTTCTAACAAGAAGAGGAACGTAATTAGCTTGAGGTGGTTAGAAAGTCCCGTTATTTAGTAATTTAACAAGTTCACATTGGCATGAAATGCTATCCAAGAGTAATGACTCATTTGGATGATGGACGCAAACAGATTTGGAGTAATAATGGTGTTAATACTTGTTTGATTTAATTAATATACTTCATTGTTTAGCAACATATGTCAATTTAATTATCGCTTTATCAAAAAGTGTGTTTGGAATCAAAAGCATCGACTTGCTAACCACAAATGATGGGAGGTACTCTTTATTTTAGAATTCAACCAATTAATATCAATAAGAAATGCAATTTAAGATCAAGAACTCTATTGTTTGTAGCAATTGAATGAATTCATGTTATAAACGATTCATGGAAATTGTTTTCATAATGAATACAGTCGTTAAGAAAGAGTCAACAGATAATTTCATGGTGAATGCATGAAAAATAGTTCTTGTAACAAGAAGAGGAGCGTAATTAGCTTAAGGTGAGTAGAAACTCTCATTATTTAGGAATTAATCAAGTTCACATTAGCACGAAATGCAAGCCCAGATGAATTACTCCTTTGGTTAATGGATGTAAACAGATTTGGAGTAATAATGGTATTAATACTGGTTTGATTTAATTAATATACTTCGTTGTTTAGCAACATATGTCAATTTCATTATCGCTTTATCAAAAAGTGTGTTTGGAATCAAAAGCGTCTACTTGCTAACCACAAATGTTGGGACGTACTCTTTATGTTAGAATTGAACCAATTAATATCAATAAGAAATGCAATTTAAGATCAAGAACTCTATTGTTTGTTGCAATTGAATGAATTCATGTTATAGACGATTCATGGAAATTATTTTCATAATGAATCAGATAATTTAATGGTGAATGCATTAAAAATAGTTCTTCTAACAAGAAGTGGAACGTAATTAGCTTGAGGTGATTAGAAAGTCCCCTTATTTAGTAATTAAACAAGTTCACATTGGCATGAAATGCTATCCAAGAGTAATGACTCATTTGGATGATGGACGCAAACAGATTTGGAGTAATAATGGTGTTAATACTTGTTTAATTTAATTAATATACTTCATTGTTTAGCAACATATGTCAATTTAATTATCGCTTTATCAAAAAGTGTGTTTGGAATCAAAAGCATCGACTTGCGAACACAAATGATGGGAGGTTCTCTTTATTTTAGAATTCAACCAATTAATATCAATAAGAAATGCAATTTAAGATCAAGAACTCTATTGTTTGTAGCAATTGAATGAATTCATGTTATAGACGATTCATGGAAATTATTTTCATAATGAATACAGTCGTTAAGAAAGAGTCAACAGATAATTTCATGGTGAATGCATTAGAAATAGTTCTTGTAACAAGAAGAGCAACGTAATTAGCTTGAGGTGGTTAGAAAGTCCCATTATTTCATAATTAAACAAGTTCACATTGGCATGAAATGCTATCCAAGAGGAATGACTCATTTGGCTGATGGACGCAAACAGATTTGGAGTAATAATGGTGTCAATACTTGTTTGATTTAATTAATATACTACGTTGTTTAGCAACATATGTCAATTTAATTATCGCTTTATCAAAAATTGTGTTTGGAATCAAAAGCATCGACTTGCTAACCACAAATGATGGGAGGTACTCTCTATTTTAGAATTCAACCAATTAATATCAATAAGAAATGCAATTTAAGATCAAGAACTCTATTTGTTTGTAGCAATTGAATGAAATCATGTTATAGACGATTCATGGAAATTGTTTTCATAATGAATACAGTCGTTAAGAAAGAGTCAACAGATAATTTCATGGTGAATGCATGAAAAATAGTTCTTGTAACAAGAAGAGGAGCGTAATTAGCTTAAGGTGAGTAGAAACTCTCATTATTTAGAAATTAATCAATTTCACATTAGCACGAAATGCAAACCCAGATGAATTACTCCTTTGGTTAATGGATGTAAACAGATTTGGAATAATAATGGTATTAATACTGGTTTGATTTAATTAATATACTTCGTTGTTTAGCAACATATGTCAATTTCATTATCGCTTTATCAAAAAGTGTGTTTGGAATCAAAACATTCGACCTGCTAACTAGAAATGATGGGAAGCATTCTTTATTTTAGAATTCAACCAATTAATATCAATAAGAAATGCAATTTAAGATCAAGAACTCTATTGTTTGTTGCAATTGAATGAATTCATGTTATAGACGATTCATGGAAATTGTTTTTTCATAATGAATATAGTCGTTAAGCAAGAGTCAACAGATAATTTCATGGTGAATGCATTAAAAATAGTTCTTCTAACAAGAAGAGGAACGTAATTAGCTTGAGGTGGTTAGAAAGTCCCGTTATTTAGTAATTTAACAAGTTCACATTGGCATGAAATGCTATCCAAGAGTAATGACTCATTTGGATGATGGACGCAAACAGATTTGGAGTAATAATGGTGTTAATACTTGTTTGATTTAATTAATATACTTCATTGTTTAGCAACATATGTCAATTTAATTATCGCTTTATCAAAAAGTGTGTTTGGAATCAAAAGCATCGACTTGCTAACCACAAATGATGGGAGGTACTCTTTATTTTAGAATTCAACCAATTAATATCAATAAGAAATGCAATTTAAGATCAAGAACTCTATTGTTTGTAGCAATTGAATGAATTCATGTTATAAATGATTCATGGAAATTGTTTTCATAATGAATACAGTCGTTAAGAAAGAGTCAACAGATAATTTCATGGTGAATGCATGAAAAATAGTTCTTGTAACAAGAAGAGGAGCGTAATTAGCTTAAGGTGAGTAGAAACTCTCATTATTTAGGAATTAATCAAGTTCACATTAGCACGAAATGCAAGCCCAGATGAATTACTCCTTTGGTTAATGGATGTAAACAGATTTGGAGTAATAATGGTATTAATACTGGTTTGATTTAATTAATATACTTCGTTGTTTAGCAACATATGTCAATTTCATTATCGCTTTATCAAAAAGTGTGTTTGGAATCAAAAGCGTCTACTTGCTAACCACAAATGTTGGGACGTACTCTTTATGTTAGAATTGAACCAATTAATATCAATAAGAAATGCAATTTAAGATCAAGAACTCTATTGTTTGTTGCAATTGAATGAATTCATGTTATAGACGATTCATGGAAATTATTTTCATAATGAATCAGATAATTTAATGGTGAATGCATTAAAAATAGTTCTTCTAACAAGAAGTGGAACGTAATTAGCTTGAGGTGATTAGAAAGTCCCCTTATTTAGTAATTAAACAAGTTCACATTGGCATGAAATGCTATCCAAGAGTAATGACTCATTTGGATGATGGACGCAAACAGATTTGGAGTAATAATGGTGTTAATACTTGTTTAATTTAATTAATATACTTCATTGTTTAGCAACATATGTCAATTTAATTATCGCTTTATCAAAAAGTGTGTTTGGAATCAAAAGCATCGACTTGCGAACACAAATGATGGGAGGTTCTCTTTATTTTAGAATTCAACCAATTAATATCAATAAGAAATGCAATTTAAGATCAAGAACTCTATTGTTTGTAGCAATTGAATGAATTCATGTTATAGACGATTCATGGAAATTATTTTCATAATGAATACAGTCGTTAAGAAAGAGTCAACAGATAATTTCATGGTGAATGCATTAGAAATAGTTCTTGTAACAAGAAAGAGCAACGTAATTAGCTTGAGGTGGTTAGAAAGTCCCATTATTTCATAATTAAACAAGTTCACATTGGCATGAAATGCTATCCAAGAGGAATGACTCATTTGGCTGATGGACGCAAACAGATTTGGAGTAATAATGGTGTCAATACTTGTTTGATTTAATTAATATACTACGTTGTTTAGCAACATATGTCAATTTAATTATCGCTTTATCAAAAATTGTGTTTGGAATCAAAAGCATCAACTTGCTAACCACAAATGATGGGAGGTACTCTCTATTTTAGAATTCAACCAATTAATATCAATAAGAAATGCAATTTAAGATCAAGAACTCTATTGTTTGTAGCAATTGAATGAAATCATGTTATAGATGATTCATGGAAATTGTTTTCATAATGAATACAGTCGTTAAGAAAGAGTCAACAGATAATTTCATGGTGAATGCATGAAAAATAGTTCTTGTAACAAGAAGAGGAGCGTAATTAGCTTAAGGTGAGTAGAAACTCTCATTATTTAGAAATTAATCAATTTCACATTAGCACGAAATGCAAACCCAGATGAATTACTCCTTTGGTTAATGGATGTAAACAGATTTGGAGTAATAATGGTATTAATACTGGTTTGATTTAATTAATATACTTCGTTGTTTAGCAACATATGTCAATTTCATTATCGCTTTATCAAAAAGTGTGTTTGGAATCAAAACATTCGACCTGCTAACTAGAAATGATGGGAAGCATTCTTTATTTTAGAATTCAACCAATTAATATCAATAAGAAATGCAATTTAAGATCAAGAACTCTATTGTTTGTTGCAATTGAATGAATTCATGTTATAGACGATTCATGGAAATTGTTTTCATAATGAATATAGTCGTTAAGCAAGAGTCAACAGATAATTTCATGGTGAATGCATTAAAAATAGTTCTTCAAACAAGAAGAGGAACGTAATTAGCTTGAGGTGGTTAGAAAGTCCCGTTATTTAGTAATTTAACAAGTTCACATTGGCATGAAATGCTATCCAAGAGTAATGACTCATTTGGATGATGGACGCAAACAGATTTGGAGTAATAATGGTGTTAATACTTGTTTGATTTAATTAATATACTTCATTGTTTAGCAACATATGTCAATTTAATTATCGCTTTATCAAAAAGTGTGTTTGGAATCAAAAGCATTGACTTGCTAACCACAAATGATGGGAGGTACTCTTTATTTTAGAATTCAACCAATTAATATCAATAAGAAATGCAATTTAAGATCAAGAACTCTATTGTTTGTAGCAATTGAATGAATTCATGTTATAGACGATTCATGGAAATTGTTTTCATAATGAATACAGTCGTTAAGAAAGAGTCAACAGATAATTTCATGGTGAATGCATGAAAAATAGTTCTTGTAACAAGAAGAGGAGCGTAATTAGCTTAAGGTGAGTAGAAACTCTCATTATTTAGAAATTAATCAAGTTCACATTAGCACGAAATGCAAACCCAGATGAATTACTCCTTTGGTTAATGGATGTAAACAGATTTGGAGTAATAATGGTATTATTACTGGTTTGATTTAATTAATATACTTCGTTGTTTAGCAACATATGTCAATTTCATTATCGCTTTATCAAAAAGTGTGTTTGGAATCAAAACATTCGACCTGCTAACTAGAAATGATGGGAAGCACTCTTTATTTTAGAATTCAACCAATTAATATCAATAAGAAATGCAATTTAAGATCAAGAACTCTATTGTTTGTTGCAATTGAATGAATTCATGTTATAGACGATTCATGGAAATTGTTTTTTCATAATGAATATAGTCGTTAAGCAAGAGTCAACAGATAATTTCATGGTGAATGCATTAAAAATAGTTCTTCTAACAAGAAGAGGAACGTAATTAGCTTGAGGTGGTTAGAAAGTCCCGTTATTTAGTAATTAAACAAGTTCACATTGGCATGAAATGCTATCCAAGAGTAATGACTCATTTGGATGATGGACGCAAACAGATTTGGAGTAATAATGGTGTTAATACTTGTTTGATTTAATTAATATACTTCATTGTTTAGCAACATATGTCAATTTAATTATCGCTTTATCAAAAAGTGTGTTTGGAATTAAAAGCATCGACTTGCTAACCACAAATGATGGGAGGTACTCTTTATTTTAGAAGTCAACCAATTAATATCAATAAGAAATGCAATTTAAGATCAAGAACTCTATTGTTTGTAGCAATTGAATGAATTCATGTTATAGACGATTCATGGAAATTGTTTTCATAATGAATACAGTCGTTAAGAAAGAGTCAACAGATAATTTCATGGTGAATGTATGAAAAATAGTTCTTGTAACAAGAAGAGGAGCGTAATTAGCTTAAGGTGAGTAGAAACTCTCATTATTTAGGAATTAATCAAGTTCACATTAGCACGAAATGCAAGCCCAGATGAATTACTCCTTTGGTTAATGGATGTAAACAGATTTGGAGTAATAATGGTATTAATACTGGTTTGATTTAATTAATATACTTCGTTGTTTAGCAACATATGTCAATTTCATTATCGCTTTATCAAAAAGTGTGTTTGGAATCAAAAGCGTCTACTTGCTAACCACAAATGTTGGGACGTACTCTTTATGTTAGAATTCAAGCAATTAATATCAATAAGAAATGCAATTTGAGATCAAGAACTCTATTGTTTGTAGCAATTGAATGAATTCATGTTATAGAGGATTCATGGAAATTGTTTTCATAATGAATACAGTCGTTAAGAAAGAGTCAACAGATAATTTCATGGTGAATGCATGAAAAATAGTTCTTGTAATAAGAAGAGGAGCGTAATTAGCTTAAGGTGAGTAGAAACTCTCATTATTTAGGAATTAATCAAGTTCACATTAGCACGAAATGCAAACCCAGATGAATTACTCCTTTGGTTAATGGATGTAAACAGATTTGGAGTAATAATGGTATTAATACTGGTTTGATTTAATTAATATAATTCGTTGTTTAGCAACATATGACAATTTCATTATCGCTTTATCAAAAAGTGTGTTTGGAATCAAAACATTCGACCTGCTAACTAGAAATGATGGGAAGCACTCTTTATTTTAGAATTCACCCAATTAATATCAATAAGAAATGCAATTTAAGATCAAGAACTCTATTGTTTGTTGCAATTGAATGAATTCATGTTATAGACGATTCATGGAAATTGTTTTCATAATGAATATAGTCGTCAAGAAAGAGTCAACAGATAATTTCATGGTGAATGCATTAAAAATAGTTCTTCTAACAAGAAGAGGAACGTAATTAGCTTGAGGTGGTTAGAAAGTCCCGTTATTTAGTAATTTAACAAGTTCACATTGGCATGAAATGCCATCCAAGAGTAATGACTCATTTGGATGATGGACGCAAACAGATTTGGAGTAATAATGGTGTTAATACTTGTTTGATTTAATTAATATACTTCATTGTTTAGCAACATATGTCAATTTAATTATCGCTTTTTCAAAAAGTGTGTTTGGAATCAAAAGCATTGACTTGCTAACCACAAATGATGGGAGGTACTCTTTATTTTAGAAGTCAACCAATTAATATCAATAAGAAATGCAATTTAAGATCAAGAACTCTATTGTTTGTAGCAATTGAATGAATTCATGTTATAGACGATTCATGGAAATTGTTTTCATAATGAATACAGTCGTTAAGAAAGAGTCAACAGATAATTTCATGGTGAATGCATGAAAAATAGTTCTTGTAACAAGAAGAGGAGCGTAATTAGCTTAAGGTGAGTAGAAACTCTCATTATTTAGAAATTAATAAAGTTCACATTAGCACGAAATGCAAACCCAGATGAATTACTCCTTTGGTTAATGGATGTAAACAGATTTGGAGTAATAATGGTATTAATACTGGTTTGATTTAATTAATATACTTCGTTGTTTAGCAACATATGTCAATTTCATTATCGCTTTATCAAAAAGTGTGTTTGGAATCAAAACATTCGACCTGCTAACTAGAAATGATGGGAAGCACTCTTTATTTTAGAATTCAACCAATTAATATCAATAAGAAATGCAATTTAAGATCAAGAACTCTATTGTTTGTAGCAATTGAATGAATTCATGTTATAGACGATTCATGGAAATTATTTTCATAATGAATACAGTCGTTAAGAAAGAGTCAACAGATAATTTCATGGTGAATGCATTAGAAATAGTTCTTGTAACAAGAAGAGCAACGTAATTAGCTTGAGGTGGTTAGAAAGTCCCATTATTTCATAATTAAACAAGTTCACATTGGCATGAAATGCTATCCAAGAGGAATGACTCATTTGGCTGATGGACGCAAACAGATTTGGAGTAATAATGGTGTCAATACTTGTTTGATTTAATTAATATACTACGTTGTTTAGCAACATATGTCAATTTAATTATCGCTTTATCAAAAATTGTGTTTGGAATCAAAAGCATCGACTTGCTAAACACAAATGATGGGAGGTACTCTCTATTTTAGAATTCAACCAATTAATATCAATAAGAAATGCAATTTAAGATCAAGAACTCTATTGTTTGTAGCAATTGAATGAAATCATGTTATAGACGATTCATGGAAATTGTTTTCATAATGAATACAGTCGTTAAGAAAGAGTCAACAGATAATTTCATGGTGAATGCATGAAAAATAGTTCTTGTAACAAGAAGAGGAGCGTAATTAGCTTAAGGTGAGTAGAAACTCTCATTATTTAGAAATTAATCAATTTCACATTAGCACGAAATGCAAACCCAGATGAATTACTCCTTTGGTTAATGGATGTAAACAGATTTGGAGTAATAATGGTATTAATACTGGTTTGATTTAATTAATATACTTCGTTGTTTAGCAACATATGTCAATTTCATTATCGCTTTATCAAAAAGTGTGTTTGGAATCAAAAGCGTCTACATGCTAACCACAAATGTTGGGACGTACTCTTTATGTTAGAATTGAACCAATTAATATCAATAAGAAATGCAATTTAAGATCAAGAACTCTATTGTTTGTTGCAATTGAATGAATTCATGTTATAGACGATTCATGGAAATTATTTTCATAATGAATATAGTCGTTAAGAAAGAGTCAACAGATAATTTCATGGTGAATGCATTAAAAAAGTAGTTCTTCTAACAAGAAGTGGAACGTAATTAGCTTGAGGTGATTAGAAAGTCCCGTTATTTAGTAATTAAACAAGTTCACATTGGCATGAAATGCTATCCAAGAGTAATGACTCATTTGGATGATGGACGACGCAAACAGATTTGGAGTAATAATGGTGTTAATACTTGTTTTAATTTAATTAATATACTTCATTGTTTAGCAACATATGTCAATTTAATTATCGCTTTATCAAAAAAGTGTGTTTGGAATCAAAAGCATCGACTTGCGAACACAAATGATGGGAGGTTCTCTTTATTTTAGAATTCAACCAATTAATATCAATAAGAAATGCAATTTAAGATCAAGAACTCTATTGTTTGTAGCAATTGAATGAATTCATGTTATAGACGATTCATGGAAATTATTTTCATAATGAATACAGTCGTTAAGAAAGAGTCAACAGATAATTTCATGGTGAATGCATTAGAAATAGTTCTTGTAACAAGAAGAGCAACGTAATTAGCTTGAGGTGGTTAGAAAGTCCCATTATTTCATAATTAAACAAGTTCACATTGGCATGAAATGCTATCCAAGAGGAATGACTCATTTGGCTGATGGACGCAAACAGATTTGGAGTAATAATGGTGTCAATACTTGTTTGATTTAATTAATATACTACGTTGTTTAGCAACATATGTCAATTTAATTATCGCTTTATCAAAAATTGTGTTTGGAATCAAAAGCATCGACTTGCTAACCACAAATGATGGGAGGTACTCTCTATTTTAGAATTCAACCAATTAATATCAATAAGAAATGCAATTTAAGATCAAGAACTCTATTGTTTGTAGCAATTGAATGAAATCATGTTATAGACGATTCATGGAAATTGTTTTCATAATGAATACAGTCGTTAAGAAAGAGTCAACAGATAATTTCATGGTGAATGCATGAAAAATAGTTCTTGTAACAAGAAGAGGAGCGTAATTAGCTTAAGGTGAGTAGAAACTCTCATTATTTAGAAATTAATCAATTTCACATTAGCACGAAATGCAAACCCAGATGAATTACTCCTTTGGTTAATGGATGTAAACAGATTTGGAGTAATAATGGTATTAATACTGGTTTGATTTAATTAATATACTTCGTTGTTTAGCAACATATGTCAATTTCATTATCGCTTTATCAAAAAGTGTGTTTTGAATCAAAACATTCGACCTGCTAACTAGAAATGATGGGAAGCATTCTTTATTTTAGAATTCAACCAATTAATATCAATAAGAAATGCAATTTAAGATCAAGAACTCTATTGTTTGTTGCAATTGAATGAATTCATGTTATAGACGATTCATGGAAATTGTTTTCATAATGAATATAGTCGTTAAGCAAGAGTCAACAGATAATTTCATGGTGAATGCATTAAAAATAGTTCTTCAAACAAGAAGAGGAACGTAATTAGCTTGAGGTGGTTAGAAAGTCCCGTTATTTAGTAATTTAACAAGTTCACATTGGCATGAAATGCTATCCAAGAGTAATGACTCATTTGGATGATGGACGCAAACAGATTTGGAGTAATAATGGTGTTAATACTTGTTTGATTTAATTAATATACTTCATTGTTTAGCAACATATGTCAATTTAATTATCGCTTTATCAAAAAGTGTGTTTGGAATCAAAAGCATTGACTTGCTAACCACAAATGATGGGAGGTACTCTTTATGTTAGAATTCAACCAATTAATATCAATAAGAAATGCAATTTGAGATCAAGAACTCTATTGTTTGTAGCAATTGAATGAATTCATGTTATAGAGGATTCATGGAAATTGTTTTCATAATGAATACAGTCGTTAAGAAAGAGTCAACAGATAATTTCATGGTGAATGCATGAAAAATAGTTCTTGTAACAAGAAGAGGAGCGTAATTAGCTTGAGGTGAGTAGAAACTCTCATTATTTAGGAATTAATCAAGTTCACATTAGCACGAAATGCAAACCCAGATGAATTACTCCTTTGGTTAATGGATGTAAACAGATTTGGAGTAATAATGGTATTAATACTGGTTTGATTTAATTAATATAATTCGTTGTTTAGCAACATATGACAATTTCATTATCGCTTTATCAAAAAGTGTGTTTGGAATCAAAACATTCGACCTGCTAACTAGAAATGATGGGAAGCACTCTTTATTTTAGAATTCACCCAATTAATATCAATAAGAAATGCAATTTAAGATCAAGAACTCTATTGTTTGTTGCAATTGAATGAATTCATGTTATAGACGATTCATGGAAATTGTTTTCATAATGAATATAGTCGTCAAGAAAGAGTCAACAGATAATTTCATGGTGAATGCATGAAAAATAGTTCTTGTAACAAGAAGAGAAGCGTAATTAGCTTAAGGAGAGTAGAAACTCTCATTATTTAGGAATTAATCAGGTTCACATTACCATGAAATGCAAACCCAGATGAATTACTTCTTTGGCTGATGGATGTAAATAGATTTGGAGTAATAATCGTGTTAATACTTGTTGGATTTAATTAATATACTTCATTGTTTTGCAACATCTGTCAATTTAATTATCGCTTTATCAAAAAGTGTGTTTGGAATCAAAAGTATCGACTTGCTAACCACAAATGATGGGAGGTACTCTTTATTTTAGAATTCAACCAATTAATATCAATAAGAAATGCAATTTAAGATCAAGAACTCTATTGTTTGTAGCAATTGAATGAATTCATGTTATAGACGATTCATGGAAATTGTTTTCATAATGAATACAGTGGTTAAGAAAGAGTCAACAGATAATTTCATAGTGAATGCATGAAAAATAGTTCTTGTAAGAAGAAGAGGAGTGTAATTAGCTTAAGGTGAGTAGAAACTCTCATTATTTAGGAATTAATCAAGTTCACATTAGCACAAAATGCAAACCCAGATGAATAACTCCTTTGGTTAATGGATGTAAACAGATTTGGAGTAATAATGGTATTAATACTGGTTTGATTTAATTAATATACTTCATTGTTTAGCATCATATGTAAATTTCATTATCGCTTTATCAAAAAGTGTGTTTAGAGTCAAAACATTCGACCTGCTAACTAGAAATGATGGGAAGCACTCTTTATTTTAGAATTCAACCAATTAATATCAATAAGAAATGCAATTTAAGATCAAGAACTCTATTGTTTGTTCCAATTGAATGAATTCATGTTATAGACGATTCATGGAAATTGTTTTCATAATGAATACAATCGTTAAGAAAGAGTCAACAGATAATTTCATGGTGAATGCATGAAAAATAGTTCTTGTCACAAGAAGAGGAGCGTAATTAGCTTAAGGTGAATAGAAACTCTCATTATTTAGGAATTAATCAAGTTCACATTAGCACGAAATGCAAACCCAGATGAATTACTCCTTTGGCTGATGGATGTAAACAGATTTGGAGTAATAATGGTGTTAATACTTGTTTGATTTAATTAATATACTTCGTTGTTTAGCAAAATATGTCAATTTAATTATCGCTTTATCCAAAAGTGTGTTTGGAATCAAAAGCATCGACTTGCTAACCACAAATGATGGTAGGTACTCTTTAATTTAGAATTCAACCAATTAATATCAATAAGAAATGCAATTTAAGATCAAGAACTCTATTGTTTGTAGCAATTGAATGAATTCATGTTATAAACGATTCATGGAAATTGTTTTCATAATGAATATAGTAGTTAAGAAAGAGTCAATAGATAATTTCATGGTGAAAGCATTTGAAATAGTTCTTGTAACAAGAAGAGCAACGTAATTAGCTTGAGGTGGTTAGAAAGTCCCATTATTTAGTAATTAAACAATTTCACATTGGCATGAAATTCTATCCAAGAGGAATGACTCATTTGGCTGATGGACGCAAACAGATATGGAGTAATAATGGTGATAATACTTGTTTGATTTAATTAATATATTTCGTTTTTTAGCAACATATGTCAATTTAATTATCGTATTATCAAAAAGTGTGTTTGGAATCAAAAGCATCGACTTGCTAACCACAAATGATGGGAGCTACTCTTTATTTTAGAATTCAACCAATTAATATCAATAAGAAATGCAATTTAAGATCAAGAACTCTATTATTTGTAGCAATTGAATGAATTCATGTTATAGACGATTCATGGAAATTGTTTTCATAATGAATACAGTCGTTAAGAAAGGGTCAACAGATAATTTCATGGTGAATGCATGAAAAATAGTTCTTGTAACAAGAAGAGGAGCGTAATTAGCTTAAGGTGAGTAGGAACTCTCATTATTTAGGAATTAATCAGGTTCACATTAGCATGAAATGCAAACCCAGATGAATAACTCCTTTGGCTGATGGATGTAAATAGATTTGGAGTAATAATGGTGTTAATACTTGTTTGATTTAATTAATATACTTCATTGTTTTGCAACATATGTCAATTTAATTATCGCTTTATCAAAAAGTGTGTTTGGAATCAAAAGCATGGACTTGCTATCCACAAATGATGGGAGGTACTCTTTATTTTAGAATTCAACCAATTAATATCAATAAGAAATGCAATTTAAGACCAAGAACTCTATTGTTTGTTGCAATTGAATGAATTCATGTTATAGACGATTCATGGAAATTGTTTTCATAATGAATACAGTCGTTAAGAAAGAGTCAACAGATAATTTCATGTCGAATGCATGAAAAATAGTTCTTGTAACAAGAAGAGGAGCGTAATTAGCTTAAGGTGACTAGAAACTCTCATTATTTAGGACTTAATCAAGTTCACATTAGAACGAAATGGAAACCCAGATGAATTACTCCTTTGGTTAATGGATGTAAACAGATTTGGAGTAATAATGGTATTAATACTGGTTTGATTTAACTAATATACTTCGTTGTTTAGCAACATATGTCAATTTCATTATCGCTTTATCAAAAAGTGTGTTTGGAATCAAAACATTCGACCTGCTAACTAGAAATGATGGGAAGCACTCTTTATTTTAGAATTCACCCAATTAATATCAATAAGAAATGCAATTTAAGATCAAGAACTCTATTGTTTGTTGCAATTGAATGAATTCATGTTATAGACGATTCATGGAAATTGTTTTCATAATGAATATAGTCGTTAAGCAAGAGTCAACAGATAATTTCATGGTGAATGCATTAAAAATAGTTCTTCTAACAAGAAGAGGAACGTAATTAGCTTGAGGTGGTTAGAAAGTCCCGTTATTTAGTAATTTAACAAGTTCACATTGGCATGAAATGCTATCCAAGAGTAATGACTCATTTGGATGATGGACGCAAACAGATTTGGAGTAATAATGGTGTTAATACTTGTTTGATTTAATTAATATACTTCATTGTTTAGCAACATATGTCAATTTAATTATCGCTTTATCAAAAAGTGTGTTTGGAATCAAAAGCATCGACTTGCTAACCACAAATGATGGGAGGTACTCTTTATTTTAGAATTCAACCAATTAATATCAATAAGAAATGCAATTTAAGATCAAGAACTCTATTGTTTGTAGCAATTTAATGAAATCATGTTATAGTCGATTCATGGAAATTGTTTTCATAATGAATACAGTCATTAAGAAAGAGTCAACAGATAATTTCATGGTGAATGCATGAAAAATAGTTCTTGTAACAAGAAGAGGAGCGTAATTAGCTTAAGGTGAGTAGAAACTCTCATTATTTAGGAATTAATCAAGTTCACATTAGCACGAAATGCAAACCCAGAAGAATTACTCCTTTGGTTAATGGATGTAAACAGATTTGGAGTAATAATGGTATTAATACTGGTTTGATTTAATTAATATACTTCGTTGTTTAGCAACATATGTCAATTTCATTATCGCTTTAGCAAAAAGTGTGTTTGGAATCAAAAAGTGTGATTAGAAAGTCCCACTATTTAGTAATTAATCAAGTTCACATTGGCATGAAATGCTATCCAAGACGAATGACTCATTTGGCTGATGGACGCAAACAGATTCAGAGTAATAATGGTGTTAATACTTGTTTGATTTAATTAATATACTTCATTGTTTAGCAACATATGTCAATTTCATTATCATCGTATCCAAAAGTGTGTTTGGAATCAAAAGAGGAGCCTTGCTATCTAGAAATAATGGGAGGTACTCTTTATTTTAGAATTCAACCAATTAAAAGAAATGCAATTTAAGATCAAGAACTCTATTGTTTGTTGCAATTGAATGAATTCATGTTATAGACAATTCATGGAAATTGTTTTCATAATGAATACAGTCGTTAAGAAAGAGTCAACAGATAATTTCATGGTGAATGCATGAAAAATAGTACTTGTAATAAGAAGAGGAGCGTAATTAGCTTAAGGTGAGTAGAAACTCTCATTATTTAGGAATTAATAAAGTTAACATTAGCATGAAATTCAAACCCAGATGAATTACTCCTTTGGCTGATGGATGTAAACAGATTTGGAGTAATAATGGTGTTAATACTTGTTTGATTTAATTAATATACTTCGTTGTTTAGCAACATATGTCAATTTCATTATCGCTTTATCAAAAAGTGTGTTTGGAATCAAAAGATTTGACCTGCTAACCACAAATGATAGGAGGCACTCTTTCTTTTAGAATTCAACCAATGAATATCAATAAGAAATGCAATTTAAGATCAAGAACTCTATTGTTTGTTGCAATTGAATGAATTCATGTTATAGACGATTCATGGAAATTGTTTTCATAATCAATATAGTAGTTAAGAAAGAGTCAACATATAATTTCATGGTGAAAGCATTAGAAATAGTTCTTGTAACAAGAAGAGCAACGTAATTAGCTTGAGGTGGTTAGAAAGTCCCATTATTTAGTAATTAAACAATTTCACATTGGCATGAAATGCTATCCAAGAGGAATGACTCATTTGGCTGATGGACGCAAACATATTTGGAGTAATAATGGTGTTAATACTTGTTTGATTTAATTAATATTCTTCGTTGTTTAGCAACATATGTCAATTTAATTATTGCTTTATCGAAAAGTGTGTTTGGAATCAAAAGCATCGACTTGCTAACCACAAATGATGGGAGGTACTCTCTATTTTAGAATTCAACCAATTAATATCAATAAGAAATGCAATTTAAGATCAAGAACTCTATTGTTTGTAGCAATTGAATGAATTCATGTTATAGACGATTCATGGAAATTGTTTTCATAATGAATATAGTCGTCAAGAAAGAGTCAACAGATAATTTCATGGTGAATGTATGAAAAATAGTTCTTGTAACAAGAAGAGAAGCGTAATTAGCTTAAGGAGAGTAGAAACTCTCATTATTTAGGAATTAATCAGGTTCACATTACCACGAAATGCAAACCCAGATGAATTACTTCTTTGGCTGATGGATGTAAATAGATTTGGAGTAATAATCGTGTTAATACTTGTTGGATTTAATTAATATACTTCATTGTTTTGCAACATATGTCAATTTAATTATCGCTTTCTCAAAAAGTGTGTTTGGAATCAAAAGTATCGACTTGCTAACCACAAATGATGGGAGGTACTCTTTATTTTAGAATTCAACCAATTAATATCAATAAGAAATGCAATTTAAGATCAAGAACTCTATTGTTTGTAGCAATTGAATGAATTCATGTTATAGACGATTCATGGAAATTGTTTTCATAATGAATACAGTGGTTAAGAAAGAGTCAACAGATAATTTCATAGTGAATGCATGAAAAATAGTTCTTGTAAGAAGAAGAGGAGCGTAATTAGCTGAAGGTGAGTAGAAACTCTCATTATTTAGGAATTAATCAGGTTCACATTACCACGAAATGCAAACCCAGATGAATTACTTCTTTGGCAGATGGATGTAAATAGATTTGGAGTAATAATCGTGTTAATACTTGTTGGATTTAATTAATATACTTCATTGTTTTGCAACATATGTCAATTTAATTATCGCTTTCTCAAAAAGTGTGTTTGGAATCAAAAGTATCGACTTGCTAACCACAAATGATGGGAGGTACTCTTTATTTTAGAATTCAACCAATTAATATCAATAAGAAATGCAATTTAAGATCAAGAACTCTATTGTTTGTTGCAATTGAATGAATTCATGTTATAGACGATTCATGGAAATTGTTTTCATAATGAATACAGTGGTTAAGAAAGAGTCAACAGATAATTTCATAGTGAATGCATGAAAAATAGTTCTTGTAAGAAGAAGAGGAGCGTAATTAGCTTAAGGTGAGTAGAAACTCTCATTATTTAGGAATTAATCAAGTTCACATTAGCACAAAATGCAAACCCAGATGAATTACTCCTTTGGTTAATAAATGTAAACAGATTTGGAGTAATAATGGTATTAATACTGGTTTGATTTAATTAATATACTTCATTGTTTAGCAACATATGTGAATTTCATTATCGCTTTATCAAAAAGTGTGTTTGGAGTCAAAACATTCGACCTGCTAACTAGAAATGATGGGAAGCACTCTTTATTTTAGAATTCAACCAATTAATATCAATAAGAAATGCAATTTAAGATCCAGAACTCTATTGTTTGTTCCAATTGAATGAATTCATGTTATAGACGATTCATGGAAATTGTTTTCATAATGAATACAATCGTTAAGAAAGAGTCAACAGATAATTTCATGGTGAATGCATGAAAAATAGTTCTTGTAACAAGAAGAGGAACGTAATTAGCTTAAGGAGAGTAGAAACTCTCATTATTTAGGAATTAATCAGGTTCACATTAGCACGAAATGCAAACCCAGATGAATTACTCATTTGGATGATGGACGCAAACAGATTTGGAGTAATAATGGTGTTAATACTTGTTTGATTTAATTAATATACTTCATTGTTTTGCAACATATGTCAATTTAATTATCGCTTTATCAAAAAGTGTGTTTGGAATCAAAAGCATGGACTTGCTAACCACAAATGATGGGAGGTTCTCTTTATTTTAGAATTCAACCAATTAATATCAATAAGAAATGCAATTTAAGACCAAGAACTCTATTGTTTGTTGCAATTGAATGAATTCATGTTATAAACGATTCATGGAAATTGGTTTCATAATGAATACAGTCGTTAAGAAAGAGTCAACAGATAATTTCATGGTGAATGCATGAAAAATAGTTCTTGCAACAAGAAGAGGAGCGTAATTAGCTTAAGGTGAGTAGAAACTCTCATTATTTAGGAATTAATCAAGTTCACGTTAGCAAGAAATGCAAACCCAGATGAATTACTCCTTTGGCTGATGGATGTAAACAGATTTGGAGTAATAATGGTGTTAATACTTGTTTGATTTAATTAATATACTTCGTTGTTTAGCAACATATGTCAATTTCATTATCGCTTTATCAAAAAGTGTGTTTGGAATCAAAAGATTTGACCTGCTAACCACAAATGATGGGAGGCACTCTTTCTTTTAGAATTCAACCAATTAATATCAATAAGAAATGCAATTTAAGATCAAGAACTCTATTGTTTGTTGCAATTGAATGAATTCATGTTATAGACGATTCATGGAAATTGTTTTCATAATGAATATAGTCGTCAAGAAAGAGTCAACAGATAATTTCATGGTGAATGCATGAAAAATAGTTCTTGTAACAAGAAGAGGAGCGTAATTAGCTTAAGGAGAGTAGAAACTCTCATTATTTAGGAATTAATCAGGTTCACATTACCACGAAATGCAAACCCAGATGAATTACTCCTTTGGCTGATGGATGTAAACAGATTTGGAGTAATAATGGTGTTAATACTTGTTTGATTTAATTAATATACTTTGTTGTTTAGCAACATATGTAAATTTCATATGGCTTTATCAAAAATTGTATTTGGAATCAAAAGCATCGACTTGCTAACCACAAATGATGGGAGGTACTCTTTATTTTAGAATTCAACCAATTAATATCAATAAGAAATGCAATTTAAGATCAAGAACTCTATTGTTTGTAGCAATTGAATGAATTCATGTTATAGACGATTCATGGAAATTGTTTTCACAATGAATATAGTAGTTAAGAAAGAGTCAACAGATAATTTCATTGTGAAAGCATTAGAAATAGTTCTTGTAACAAAAAGAGCAACGTAATTAGCTTGAGGTGGTTTGAAAGTCCCATTATGTAGTAATTAAACAATTTCACATTGGCATGAAATGCTATCCAAGAGGAATGACTCATTTGGCAGATGGACGCAAACAGATTTGGAGTAATAATGGTGTTAATACTTGTTTGATTTAATTAATATTCTTCGTTGTTTAGCAACATATGTCAATTTAATTATTGCTTTATCAAAAAGTGTGTTTGGAATCAAAAGCATCGACTTGCTAACCACAAATGATGGGAGGTACTCTCTATTTTAGAATTCAACCAATTAATATCAATAAGAAATGCAATTTAAGATCAAGAACTCTATTGTTTGTAGCAATTGAATTAATCCATGTTATAGACGATTCATGGAAATTGTTTTCATAATGAATACAATCGTTAAGAAAGAGTCAACAGATAATTTCATGGTGAATGCATGAAAAATAGTTCTTGTAACAAGAAGAGGAGCGTAATTAGCTTAAGGTGAGTAGAAACTCTCATTATTTAGGAATGAATCAAGTTCACATTAGCACGAAATGCAAACCCAGATGAATTACTCCTTTGGCTGATGGATGTAAACAGATTTGGAGTAATAATGGTGTTAATAAATGTTTGATTTAATTAATATACTTCATTGTTTAGCAACATATGTCAATTTCATTATCACCATATCCAAAAGTGTGTTTGGAATCAAAAGAGGAGCCTTGCTATCTAGAAATAATGGGAGGTAATCTTTATTTTGGAATTCAACCAATTAATATCAATAAGAAATGCAATTTAAGATCAAGAACTCTATTGTTTGTTGCAATTGAATGAATTCATGTTATAGACAATTCATGGAAATTGTTTTCATAATGAATACAGTCGTTAAGAAAGAGTCAACAGATAATTTCATGGTGAATGCATGAAAAATAGTTCTTGTAACAAGAAGAGGAGCATAATTAGCTTACAGTGAGTAGAAACTCTCATTATTTAGGAATTAATCAGGTTCACATTAGCACGAAATGCAAACCCAGATGAATTACTCCTTTGGCTGATGGATGTAAACAGATTTGGAGTAATAATGGTGTTAATACTTGTTTGATTTAATTAATATACTTCGTTGTTTAGCAACATATGTCAATTTCATTATCGCTTTATCAAAAAGTGTGTTTCGAATCAAAAGATTTGACCTGCTAACCGCAAATGATGGGAGGCACTCCTTCTTTTAGAATTCAACCAATTAATATCAATAAGAAATGCAATTTAAGATCAAGAACTCTATTGTTTGTTGCAATTGAATGAATTCACGTTATAGACGATTCATGGAAATTGTTTTCTTAATGAATATAGTCGTTAAGAAAGAGTCAACAGATAATTTCATGGTGAATGCATTAAAAATAGTTCTTGTAACAAGAAGAGGAACGTAATTAGCTTGACGTGGTTAGAAAATCCCATTATTTAGTAATTAAACAAGTTCACATTGGCATGAAATGCTATCCAAGAGTAATGACTCATTTGGATGATGGACGCAAATAGATTTGGAATAATAATGGTGTTAATACTTATTTGATTTAATTAATATACTTCGTTGTTTAGCAACATATGTCAATTTAATTATCGCTTTATCCAAAAGTGTGTTTGGAATCAACAGCATTGACTTGCTAACCCCAAATGATGGGAGGTACTCTCTATTTTAGAATTCAACCAATTAATATCAATAAGAAATGCAATTTAAGATCAAGAACTCTATTGTTTGTAGCAATTGAATGAATTCATGTTATAGACGATTCATGGAAATTGTTTTCACAATGAATATAGTAGTTAAGAAAGAGTCAACAGATAATTTCATGGTGAAAGCATTAGAAATAGTTCTTGTAACAAAAAGAGCAACGTAATTAGCTTGAGGTGGTTTGAAAGTCCCATTATGTAGTAATTAAACAATTTCACATTGGCATGAAATGCTATCCAAGAGGAATAACTCATTTGGCAGATGGACGCAAACAGATTTGGAGTAATAATGGTGTTAATACTTGTTTGATTTAATTAATATTCTTCGTTGTTTAGCAACATATGTCAATTTAATTATTGCTTTATCAAAAAGTGTGTTTGGAATCAAAAGCATCGACTTGCTAACCACAAATGATGGGAGGTACTCTCTATTTTAGAATTCAACCAATTAATATCAATAAGAAATGCAATTTAAGATCAAGAACTCTATTGTTTGTAGCAATTGAATGAATTCATGTTATAGACGATTCATGGAAATTGTTTTCATAATGAATATAGTCGTCAAGAAAGAGTCAACAGATAATTTCATGGTGAATGCATGAAAAATAGTTCTTGTAACAAGAAGAGGAGCGTAATTAGCTTAAGGAGAGTAGAAACTCTCATTATTTAGGAATTAATCAGGTTCACATTACCACGAAATGCAAACCCAGATGAATTACTTCCTTGGCTGATGGATGTAAACAGATTTGGAGTAATAATCGTGTTAATACTTGTTGGATTTAATTAATATACTTCATTGTTTTCAACATATGTCAATTTAATTATCGCTTTATCAAAAAGTGTGTTTGGAATCAAAAGCATCGACTTGCTGACCACAAATGATGGGAGGTACTCTTTATTTTAGAATTCAACCAATTAATATCAATAAGAAATGCAATTTAAGATCAAGAACTCTATTGTTTGTAGCAATTGAATGAATTCATGTTATAGACGATTCATGGAAATTGTTTTCATAATGAATACAGTTGTTAAGAAAGAGTCAATAGATAATTTCATGGTGAATGCATGAAAAATAGTTCTTGTAAGAAGAAGAGGAGCGTAATTAGCTTAAGGTGAGTAGAAACTCTCATTATTTAGGAATTAATCAAGTTCACATTAGAACAAAATGCAAACGAGATGAATTACTCCTTTGGTTAATGGATGTAAACAGATTTGGAGTAATAATGGTATGAATACTGGCTTGATTTAATTAATATACTTCATTGTTTAGCAACATATGTGAATTTCATTATCGCTTTATCAAAAAGTGTGTTTGGAGTCAAAACATTCGACCTGCTAACGAGAAATGATGGGAAGCACTCTTTATTTTAGAATTCAACCAATTAATATCAATAAGAAATGCAATTTAAGATCAAGAACTCTATTGTTTGTTCCAATTGAATGAATTCATGTTATAGACGATTCATGGAAATTGTTTTCATGATGAATACAATCGTTAAGAAAGAGTCAACAGATAATTTCATGGTGAATGCATGAAAAATAGTTCTTGTAACAAGAAGAGGAGCGTAATTAGCTTAAGGTGAGTAGAATCTCTCATTATTTAAAAATTATTCAAGTTCACATTAGCACGAAATGCAAACCCAGATGAATTACTCCTTCGGTTAATGGATGTAAACCGATTTGGAGTAATAATGGTATTAATACTGGTTTGATTTAATTAATATACTTCGTTGTTTAGCAACATATGTCAATTTCATTATCGCTTTATCAAAAGGTGTGTTTGGAATCAAAACATTCGACCTGCTAACTAGAAATGATGGGAAGCACTCTTTATTTTAGAATTCAACCAATTAATATCAATAAGAAATGCAATTTAAGATCAAGAACTCTATTATTTGTTGCAATTGAATGAATTCATGTTATAGACGATTCATGGAAATTGTTTTCATAATGAATATAGTCGTTAAGAAAGAGTCAACAGATAATTTTGTGGTGAATGCATGAAAAATTGTTCCTGTAGCAAGAAGAGGAGCCTAATTATCTTGAGGTGATTAGAAAGTCCAACTATTTAGTAATTAATCAGGTTCACATTGGCATGAAATGCTATTCAAGATGAATGACTCATTTGGTTGATGGACGCAAATAGATTCAGAGTAATAATGGTGTTAATACATGTTTGATTTAATTAATATACTTCATTGTTTAGCAACATATGTCAATTTCATTATCACCGTATCCAAAAGTGTGTTTGGAATCAAAAGAGGAGCCTTGCTATCTAGAAATAACGGGAGGTACTATTTATTTTAGAATTCAACGAATTAATATCAATAAAATATGCAATTTAAGATCAAGAAATCTATTGTTTGTAGCAATTGAATGAATTCATGTTATAGATGATTCATGGAAATTGTTTTCATAATGAATATAGTCGTTAAGAAAGAGTCAACAGGTAATTTCACGGTGAAAGCATTAAAAATAGTTCTTGTAAGAAGAAGAGGAACGTAATTAGATTGAGGTGGTTAGAAAGTCCCATTATTTAGTAATTAAACAAGTTCACATTGGCATGAAATGCTATCCAAGAGCAATGACTCATTTGGATGATGGACGCAAATAGATTTGCAGTAATAATGGTGTTAATACTTGTTTGATTTAATTAATATACTTCATTGTTTAGCAACATATGTCAATTTAATTATTGCTTTATCAAAAAGTGTGTTTGGAATCAAAAGCATCGACTTGCTAATTACAAATGATGGGAGGTACTCTTTATTTTAGAATTCAACCAATTAATATCAATAAGAAATGCAATTTAAGATCAAAAACTCTATTTTTTGTTGCAATTGAATGAATTCATGATATAGACAATTCATGGAAATTGGTTTCATAATGAATATAGTCGTTAAGAAAGAGTCAACAGATAATTTCATGGTGAATGCAAGAAAAATAGTTCTTGTAACAAGAAGAGGAGCGTAATTAGCTAAAGGTGAGTAGAAACTCTCATCATTTAGGAATTAATCAAGTTCACATTATCACGAAATGCAAGCCCAGATGAATTACTCCTTTCGCTGATGGATGTAAACAGATTTGGAGTAATAATGGTGTTAATACTTGTTTGATTTAATTAATATACTTCGTTGTTTAGCAACATATGTCAATTTCATTATCGCTTTATCAAAAATTGTATTTGGAATCAAAAGCATCGACTTGCTAACCACAAATAATGGGAGGTACTCTTTATTTTAGAATTCAACCAATTAATATCAATAAGAAATGCAATTTAAGAGCAAGAACTCTATTGTTTGTTGCAATTGAATGAATCCATGTTAGAGACGATTCATGGAAACTGTTTTCATAATGAATATAGTCGTTAAGCAAGAGTCAACAGATAATTTCATGGTGAATGCATCAAAAATAGTTCTTCTAAAAACAAGAGGAACGTAATTAGCTTGAGGTGGTTAGAAAGTCCCGTTATTTAGTAATTAAACAAGTTCACATTGGCATGAAATGCTATCCAAGAGTAATGACTCATTTGGATGATGGACGCAAACACATTTGGAGTAATAATGGTGTTAATACTTGTTTGATTTAATTAATATACTTCGTTGTTTAGCAACATATGTCAATTTCATATGGCTTTATCAAAAATTGTATTTGGAATCAAAAGCATCGACTTGCTAACCACAAATGATGGGAGGTACTCTTTATTTTAGAATTCAACCAATTAATATCAATAAGAAATGCAATTTGAGATCAAGAACTCTATTGTTTGTAGCAATTGAATGAATTCATGTTATAGACGATTGAAGGAAATTGTTTTCATAATAAATACATTCGATAAGAAAGAGTCAATAGATAATTTCATGGTGAATGCATTAAAAATAGTTCTTGTAACAAGAAGAGGAGCGTAATTAGCTTAAGGTGAGTAGAAACTCTCATTATTTAGGAATTAATCAGGTTCGCATTAGCACGAAATGCAAACCCAGATGAATTACTCCTTTGGCTGATGGACGCAAACAGATTTGGAGTAATAATGGTGTTAATACTTGTTTGATTTAATTAATATACTTTATTGTTTTGCAACATATGTCAATTTAATTATCGCTTTATCCAAAAGTGTGTTTGGAATCAAAAGCATCGACTTGCTAACCACAAATAATGGGAGGTACTCTTTATTTTAGAATTCGACCAATTAATATCAATAAGAAATGCAATTTAAGAGCAAGAACTCTATTGTTTGTTGCAATTAAATGAATTCATGTTATAGACGATTCATGGAAATTGTTTTCATAATGAATACAGTCGTTAAGAAAGAGTCAACAGATAATTTCATGCCAAATGCATGAAAAATAGTTCTTGTAACAAGAAGAGGAGCGTAATTAGCTTAAGGTGACTAGAAACTCTCATTATTTAGGAAGTAATCAAGTTCACATTAGCACGAAATGCAACCCCAGATGAATTACTCCTTTGGCTGATGGATGTAAACAGATTTGGAGTAATAATGGTGTTAATACTTGTTTGATTTAATTAATATACTTCGTTGTTTAGCAAGATATGTCAATTTCATTATCGCTTTATCAAAAAGTGTGTTTGGAATCAAAAGATTTGACCTGCTAACCACAAATGATGGGAGGCACTCTTTCTTTTAGAATTGAACCAATTAATATCAATAAGAAATGCAATTTAAGATCAAGAACTCTATTGTTTGTTGCAATTGAATGAATTCATGTTATAGACGATTCATGGAAATTGTTTTCTTAATGAATATAGTCGTTAAGAAAGAGTCAATAGATAATTTCATGGTGAATGCATTAAAAATAGTTCTTGTAACAAGAAGAGGAACGTAATTAGCTTGAGGTGGTTAGAAAGTCCCATTATTTTGTAATTAAACAAGTTCACATTGGCATGAAATGCTATCCAAGAGTAATGACACATTTGGATGATGGACGCAAACAGATTTGGAGTAATAATGGTGTTAATACTTGTTTGATTTAATTAATATACTTCGTTGTTTAGCAACATGTGTCAATTTAATTATCGCTTTATCCAAAAGTGTGTTTGGAATCAAAAGCGTCGACTTGCTAACCTCAAATGATGGGAGGTACTCTTTATTTTAGAATTCAACCAATTAATATCAATAAGAAATGCAATTTAATATCAAGAACTCTATTGTTTGTAGCAATTGAATGAATTCATGTTATAGACGATTCATGGAAATTGTTTTCATAATGAATATAGTAGTTAAGAAAGAGTCAACAGATAATTACATGGTGATAGCATTAGAAATAGTTCTTGTAACAAGAAGAGCAACGTAATTAGCTTGAGGTGGTTAGAAAGTCCCATTATTTAGTAATTAAACAATTTCACATTGGCATGAAATGCTATCCAAGAGGAATGACTCATTTGGCTGATGGACGCAAACAGATTTGGAGTAATAATGGTGTTAATACTTGTTTGATTTAATTAATATACTTCGTTATTTAGCAACATATGTCAATTTAATCATCGCTTTATCAAAAAGTGTGTTTGGAATCAAAAGCATCGACTTGCTAACCACAAATGATGGGAGGTACTATCTATTTTAGAATTCAACCAATTAATATCAATAAGAAATGAAATTTAAGATCAAGAACTCTATTGTTTGTAGCAATTGAATGAATTCATGTTATAGACGATTCATGGAAATTGTTTTCATAATGAATATAGTCGTTAAGAAAGAGTCAACAGATAATTTCATGGTGAATGCATGAAAAATAGTTCTTATAACAAGAAGAGGAGCGTAATTAGCATACGGTGTGTAGAAACTCTCATTATTTAGGAATTAATCAGGTTCACATTAGCACGAAAAGCAAACCCAGATGAATTACTCCTTTGGCTGATGCATGTAAACAGATTTGGAGTAATAATGGTGTTAATACTTGTTTGATTTAATTAATATACTTCATTGTTTTGCAACATAGTCAATTTAATTATCGCTTTATCAAAAAGTGTGTTTGGAATCAAAAGCATCAACTTGCTAACCACAAATAATGGGAGGTACTCTTTATTTTAGAATTCAACCAATTAATATCAATAAGAAATGCAATTTAAGAGCAAGAACTCTATTGTTTGTTGCAATTGAATGAATTCATGTTATAGACGATTCATGGAAACTGTTTTCAAAATGAATACAGTCGTTAAGAAAGAGTCAACAGATAATTTCATGCTGAATGCATGAAAAATAGTTCTTGTAACAAGAAGAGAAGCGTAATTAGCTTAAGGTGACTAGAAACTCTCATTATTTAGGAATTAATCAAGTTCACATTAGAACGAAATGCAAACCCAGATGAATTACTCCTTTGGCTGATGGATGTAAACAGATTTGGAGTAATAATGGTGTTAATACTTGTTTGATTTAATTAATATACTTCGTTATTTAGCAACATATGTCAATTTCATATGGCTTTATCAAAAATTGTAGTTGGAATCAAAGGCATCGACTTGCTAACCACAAATGATGGGAGGCACTCTTTATTTTAGAATTCAACCAATTAATATCAATAAGAAATGCAATTTGAGATCAAGAACTCTATTGTTTGTAGCAATTGAATGAATTCATGTTATAGACGATTCAAGCAAATTGTTTTCATAATGAATACAGTCGTTAAGTAAGAGTCAACAGATAATTTCATGGTGAATGCATTAAAAATAGTTCTTGTAACAAGAAGAGGAGCGTAATTAGCATACGGTGTGTAGAAACTCTCATTATTTAGGAATTAATCAGGTTCACATTAGCACGAAATGCAAACCCAGATGAATTACTCCTTTGGCTGATGGATGTAAACAGATTTGGAGTAATAATGGTGTTAATACTTGTTTGATTTAATTAATATACTTCATTGTTTTGCAACATATGTCAATTTAATTATCGCTTTATCAAAAAGTGTTTTTGGAATAAAAAGCATCGACTTGCTAACCACAAATGATGGGAGGTACTCTTTATTTTAGAATTCAACCAATTAATATCAATAAGAAATGCAATATCAATAAGAACTCTATTGTTTGTAGCAATTGAATGAATTCATGTTATAGACGATTCATGGAAATTGTTTTCATAATGAATACAGTCGTTAAGAAAGAGTCAACAGATAATTTCATGCTGAATGCATGAAAAATAGTTCTTGTAACAAGAGGAGGAGCGTAATTAGCTTAAGGTGAGTAGAAACTCTCATTATTTAGGAATTAATCAATTCACATTAGCACGACATGCAAACCCAGATGAATTACTCCTTTGGTTAATGGATGTAAACATATTTGGAGTAATAATGGTATTAATACTGGTTTGATTTAATTAATATACTTCGTTGTGTAGCAAAATATGTCAATTTCATTATCGCTTTATCAAAAATTGTATTTGGAATCAAAAGCATCGACTTGCTAACCACAAATGATGGGAGGTACTCTTTATTTTAGAATTCAACCAATTAATATCAATAAGAAATGCAGTTTAAGATCAAGAACTCTATTGTTTGTTGCAATGGAATGAATTCATGTTATAGACGATTCATGGAAATTGTTTTCATAATGAATATAGTCGTTTAGAAAGAGTCAACAGATAATTTCATGGTGAATGCATGAAAAATAGTTCTTGTAACAAGAAGAGGAGCCTAATTAGCTTGAGGTGATTAGAACGTCCCACTATTTAGTAATTAATCAAGTTCACATTGGCATGAAATGCTATCCAAGATGAATGACTCATTTGGTTGATGGACGCAAACAGATTCAGAGTAATAATGGTTTTAATACATTTTTTATTTAATTAATATACTTCATTGTTTAGCAACATATGTCAATTTAATTATCGCTTTATCAAAAAGTGTGTTTGGAATCAAAAGCGTCGACTTGCTAATTACAAATGATGGGAGGTACACTTTATTTTAGAATTCAACCAATTAATATAAATAAGAAATGCAATTTAAGATCAAGAACTCTATTGTTTGTTGCAATTGAATGAATTCATGTTATAGACGATTCATGAAAATTATTTTCATAGTGAAGTAGTCTTTAAGAAAGAGTCAACAGATAATTTCATGGTGAATGCAAGAAAAATAGTTCTTGTAACAAGAGGAGGAGCGTAATTAGCTTAAGGTGAGTAGAAACTCTCATCATTTAGGAATTAATCAAGTTCACATTATCACGAAATGCAAGCCCAGATGAATTACTCCTTTTGCTGATGGATGTAAACATATTTGGAGTAATAATGGTGTTAATACTTGTTTGATTTAATTAATATACTTCGTTGTTTAGCAACATATGTCAATTTCATTATCGCTTTATCAAAAATTGTATTTGGAATCAAAAGCATCGACTTGCTAACCACAAATGATGGGAGGTACTCTTTATTTTAGAATTCAACCAATTAATATCAATAAGAAATGCAATTTAAGACCAAGAACTCTATTGTTTGTTGCAATTGAATGAATTCATGTTATAAACGATTCATGGAAATTGTTTTCATAATGAATATTATAGTTAAGAAAGAGTCAACAGATAATTTCATGGTGAGTGCATTGGAAATAGTTCTTGTAACAAGAAGAGCAACGTAATTAGCTTGAGGTGGTTAGAAAGTCCTATTATTTAGTTATTAAACAATTTCACATTGGCATGAAATGCTATCCAAGAGGAATGACTCATTTGGCTGATGGATGCAAACAGATTTGGAGTAATAATGGTGTTAATACTTGTTTGATTTAATTAATATTCTTCGTTGTTTAGCAACATATGTCAATTTAATTATCGCTTTATCAAAAAGTGTGTTTGGAATCAAAAGCGTCGACTTGCTAATTACAAATGATGGGAGGTACACTTTATTTTAGAATTCAACCAATTAATATCAATAAGAAATGCAATTTAAGATCAAGAACTCTATTGTTTGTTGCAATTGAATGAATTCATGTTATAGACGATTCATGAAAATTGTTTTCATAGTGAATATAGTCTTTAAGAAAGAGTCAACAGATAATTTCATGGTGAATGCAAGAAAAATAGTTCTTGTAACAAGAGGAGGAGCGTAATTAGCTTAAGGTGAGTAGAAACTCTCATCATTTAGGAATTAATCAAGTTCACATTATCACGAAATGCAAGCCCAGATGAATTACTCCTTTTGCTGATGGATGTAAACATATTTGGAGTAATAATGGTGTTAATACTTGTTTGATTTAATTAATATACTTCGTTGTTTAGCAACATATGTCAATTTCATTATCGCTTTATCAAAAATTGTATTTGGAATCAAAAGCATCGACTTGCTAACCACAAATGATGGGAGGTACTCTGTATTTTAGAATTCAACCAATTAATATCAATAAGAAATGCAATTTAAGATCAAGAACTCTATTGTTTGTTGCAATGGAATGAATTCATGTTATAAACGATTCATGGAAATTGTTTTCATAATGAATATTATAGTTAAGAAAGAGTCAACAGATAATTTCATGGTGAGTGCATTGGAAATAGTTCTTGTAAGAAGAAGAGCAACGTAATTAGCTTGAGGTGGTTAGAAAGTCCTATTATGTAGTTATTAAACAATTTCACATTGGCATGAAATGCTATCCAAGAGGAATGACTCATTTGGCTGATGGACGCAAACAGATTTGGAGTAATAATGGTGTTAATACTTGTTTGATTTAATTAATATACTTCGTTGTTTAGCAACATATGTCAATTTCATTATCGCTTTATCAAAAAGTGTGTTTGGAATCAAAAGATTCGACCTGCTAACCACAAATGATGGGAGGCACTCTTTCTTTTGGAATTCAACCAATCAATATCAATAAGAAATGCAATTTAAGATCAAGAACTCTATTGTTTGTTGCAATTGAATGAATTCATGTTATAGACGATTCATGGAAATTGTTTTCATAATGAATATAGTCGTTAAGAAAGAGTCAACATATAATTTCATTGTCAATGAATGAAAAATAGTTCTTGTAACCAGAAGAGAAGCGTAATTAGCTTAAGGTGAGTAGAAACTCTCATTATTGAGGAATTAATTAAGTTCACATTAGCACGAAATGCAAACCCAGATGAATTACTCATTTGGCTAATGGATGTAAACAGATTTGGAGTAATAATGGTGTTAATACTTCTTTGATTTAATTAATATACTTCGTTGTTTAGCAACATATGTCAATTTCATTGTCGCTTTATCAAAAAGTGTGTTTGGAATCAAAAGCTTCATGGTGAATGAGTCAACATATAATTTCATGGTGAATGCATGAAAAATAGTTCTTGTAAAAAGAAGATGATCATAATTAGCTTGAGGTGGTTAGAAAGTCCCATTATCTAGTAATTAAACAAGTTCACATTGGCATGAAATGCTATCCAAGAGTAATGACCATTTGGATGATGCACGCAAATAAATTTGGAGTAATAATGGTGTTAATACTTGTTTGATTTAATTAATATACTTGATTGTTTAGCAAAATATGTCAATTTAATTATCGCTTTATCAAAAAGTGTGTTTGGAATCAAAAGATTCGACCTGCTAACCACAAATGATGGGAGGCACTCTTTCTTTTAGAATTCAACCAATCAATATCAATAAGAAATGCAATTTAAGATCAAGAACTCTATTGTTTGTTGCAATTGAATGAATTCATGTTATAGACGATTCATGGAAATTGTTTTCATAATGAATATAGTCGTTAAGAAAGAGTCAACATATAATTTCATTGTCAATGAATGAAAAATAGTTCTTGTAACCAGAAGAGAAGCGTAATTAGCTTAAGGTGAGTAGAAACTCTCATTATTGAGGAATTAATTAAGTTCACATTAGCACGAAATGCAAACCCAGATGAATTACTCCTTTGGCTAATGGATGTAAACAGATTTGGAGTAATAATGGTGTTAATACTTGTTTGATTTAATTAATATTCTTCGTTGTTTAGCAACATATGTCAATTTAATTATCGCTTTATCAAAAAGTGTGTTTGGAATCAAAAGCGTCGACTTGCTAATTACAAATGATGGGAGGTACACTTTATTTTAGAATTCAACCAATTAATATCAATAAGAAATGCAATTTAAGATCAAGAACTCTATTGTTTGTTGCAATTGAATGAATTCATGTTATAGACGATTCATGAAAATTGTTTTCATAGTGAATATAGTCTTTAAGAAAGAGTCAACAGATAATTTCATGGTGAATGCAAGAAAAATAGTTCTTGTAACAAGAGGAGGAGCGTAATTAGCTTAAGGTGAGTAGAAACTCTCATCATTTAGGAATTAATCAAGTTCACATTATCACGAAATGCAAGCCCAGATGAATTACTCCTTTTGCTGATGGATGTAAACATATTTGGAGTAATAATGGTGTTAATACTTGTTTGATTTAATTAATATACTTCGTTGTTTAGCAACATATGTCAATTTAATTATCGCTTTATCAAAAATTGTTTTTGGAATCAAAAGCATCGACTTGCTAACCACAAATGATGGGACGTACTCTTTATTTTAGAATTCAACCAATTAATATCAATAAGAAATGCAATTTAAGATCAAGAACTCTATTGTTTGTTGCAATTGAATGAATTCATGTTATAGACGATTCATGAAAATTGTTTTCATAGTGAATATAGTCGTTAAGAAAGAGTCAACAGATAATTTCATGGTGAATGCAAGAAAAATAGTTCTTGTAACAAGAAGAGGAGCCTAATTAGCTTGAGGTGATTAGAAAGTCCCACTATTTAGTAATTAATCAAGTTCACATTGGCATGAAATGCTATCCAAGACGAATGACTCATTTTGTTGATGGACGCAAACAGATTCAGAGTAATAATGGTGTTAATACATGTTTGATTTAATTAATATACTTCATTGTTTAGCAACATATGTCAATTTAATTATCGCTTTATCAAAAACTGTGTTTGGAATCAAAAACATCGACTTGCTAATTACAAATGATGGGAGGCACACTTTATTTTAGAATTCAACCAATTAATACCAATAAGAAATGCAATTTAAGAGCAAGAACTCTATTGTTTGTTGCAATTGAATGAATTCATGTTATAGACGATTCATGAAAATTGTTTTCATAGTGAATATAGTCGTTAAGAAAGAGTCAACAGATAATTTCATGGTGAATTCAAGAAAAATAGTTCTTGTAACAAGAGGAGGAGTGTAATTAGCTTAAGGTGAGTAGAAACTCTCATCATTTAGGAATTAATCAAGTTCACATTATCACGAAATGCAAGCCCAGATGAATTACTCCTTTTACTGATGGATGTAAACAGATTTGGAGTAATAATGGTGTTAATACTTGTTTGATTTAATTAATATACTTCATTGTTTAGCAACATATGTCAATTTCATTATCGCTTTATCAAAAATTGTATTTGGAATCAAAAGCATCGACTTGCTAACCACAAATGATGGGAGGTACTCTTTATTTTAGAATTCAACCAATTAATATCAATAAGAAATGCAGTTTAAGATCAAGAACTCTATTGTTTGTTGCAATTGAATGAATTCATTTTATAGACGATTCATGGAAATTGTTTTCATAATGAATATTGTAGTTAAGAAAGAGTCAACAGATAATTTCATGGTGAATGCATTAGAAATAGTTCTTGTAACAAGAAGAGCAACGTAATTAGCTTGAGGTGGTTAGAAAGTCCCATTATTTAGTAATTAAACAATTTCACATTGGCATGAAATGCTATCCAAGAGGAATGACTCATTTGGCTGAAGGACGCAAACAGATTTGGAGTAATAATGGTGTTAATACTTGTTTGATTTAATTAATATACTTCGTTGTTTAGCAACATATGTCAATTTCATTATCGCTTTATCAAAAAGTGTGTTTTGAATCAAAAGATTCGACTTGCTAACCACAAATGATGGGAGGCACTCTTTCTTTTAGAATTCAACCAATTAATATCGATAAGAAATGCAATTTAAGATCAAGAACTCTATTGTTTGTTGCAATTGAATGAATTCATGTTATAGACAATTCATGGAAATTGTTTTCATAATGAATATAGTCGTTAAGAAAGAGTCAACATATAATTTCATGGTCAATGCATGAAAAATAGTTCTTGTAACCAGAAGAGGAGCGTAATTAGCTTAAGGTGAGTAGAAACTCTCATTATTTAGGAATTATTCAAGTTCACATTAGCACGAAATGCAAACCCAGATGAATTACTCCTTTGGCTAATGGATGTAAACAGATTTGGAGTAATAATGGTATTAATACTATTTTGATTTAATTAATATACTTCGTTGTTTAGCAACATATGTCAATTTAATTATCGCTTTATCAAAAAGTGTGTTTGGAATCAAAAGCATCGACTTGCTAACCACAAATGATGGGAGGTACTCTCTATTTTAGAATTCAACCAATTAATATCAATAAGAAATGCAATTTAAGATCAAGAACTCTATTGTTTGTAGCAATTGAATGAATTCATGTTATAGACGATTCATGGAAATTGTTTTCATAATGAATACAGTCTTTAAGAAAGAGTCAACAGATAATTTCAGGGTGAATGCATGAAAAATAGTTCTTGTAACAAGAAGAGGAGCGTAATTAGCTTACAGTGAGTAGAAACTCTCATTATCTAGGAATTAATCAGGTTCACATTAGCACGAAATGCAAACCCAGATGAATTACTCCTTTGGCTGCTGGATGTAAATAGATTTGGAGTAATAATGGTGTTAATACTTGTTTAATTTAATTAATATACTTCATTGTTTTGCACCATATGTCAATTTAATTATCGCTTTATCAAAAAGTGTGTTTGGAATCAAAAGCATCGACTTGCTAACCACAAATGATGGGAGGTAGTCTTTATTTTAGAATTCAACCAATTAATATCAATAAGAAATGCAATTTAAGATCAAGAACTCCATTTTTTGTTGCAATTCAATGAATTCATATTATAGACGATTCATGGAAATTGTTTTCATAACGAATACAGTCGTTAAGAAAGAGTCAACAGATAATTTCATGGTGAATGCATGAAAAATAGTTCTTGTAACAAGAAGAGGAGCGTAATTAGCATACGGTGTGTAGAAACTCTCATTATTTAGGAATTAATCAGGTTCACATTAGCACGAAATGCAAACCCAGATGAATTACTCCTTTGGCTGATGGATGTAAACAGATTTGGAGTAATAATGGTGTTAATACTTGTTTGATTTAATTAATATACTTCATTGTTTTGCAACATATGTCAATTTAATTATCGCTTTATCAAAAATTGTTTTTGGAAACAAAAGCATCGACTTGCTAACCACAAATGATGGGAGGTACTCTTTATTTTAGAATTCAACCAATTAATATCAATAAGAAATGCAATTTAAGATCAAGAACTCTATTGTTTGTTGCAATTGAATGAATTCATGTTATAGACGATTCATGAAAATTGTTTTCATAGTGAATATAGTCGTTAAGAAAGAGTCAACAGATAATTTCATGGTGAATGCAAGAAAAAATAGTTCTTGTAACAAGAAGAGGAGCCTAATTATCTTGAGGTGATTAGAAAGTCCCACTATTTAGTAATTAATCAAGTTCACATTGGCATGAAATGCTATCCAAGACGAATGACTCATTTGGTTGATGGACGCAAACAGATTCAGAGTGATAATGGTGTTAATACATGTTTGATTTAATTAATATACTTCATTGTTTAGCAACATATGTCAATTTAATTATCGCTTTATCAAAAAGTGTGTTTGGAGTCAAAAGCATCGACTTGCTAATTACAAATGATGGGAGGTACTCTTTATTTTAGAATTCAACCAATTAATATCAATAAGAAATGCAATTTAAGATCAAGAACTCTATTGTTTGTTGCAATTGAATGAATTCATGTTATAGACGATTCATGAAAATTGTTTTCATAATGAATATAGTCGTCAAGAAAGAGTCAACAGATAATTTCATGGTGAATGTAAGAAAAATAGTTCTTGTAACAAGAAGAGGAGCCTAATTAGCTTGAGGTGATTAGAAAGTCCCACTATTTAGTAATTAATCAAGTTCACATTGGCATGAAATGCTATCCAAGACGAATGACTCATTTTGTTGATGGACGCAAACAGATTCAGAGTAATAATGGTGTTAATACATGTTTGATTTAATTAATATACTTCATTGTTTAGCAACATATGTCAATTTAATTATCGCTTTATCAAAAACTGTGTTTGGAATCAAAAACATCGACTTGCTAATTACAAATGATGGGAGGCACACTTTATTTTAGAATTCAACCAATTAATACCAATAAGAAATGCAATTTAAGAGCAAGAACTCTATTGTTTGTTGCAATTGAATGAATTCATGTTATAGACGATTCATGAAAATTGTTTTCATAGTGAATATAGTCGTTAAGAAAGAGTCAACAGATAATTTCATGGTGAATGCAAGAAAAATAGTTCTTGTAACAAGAGGAGGAGCGTAATTAGCTTAAGGTGAGTAGAAACTCTCATCATTTAGGAATTAATCAAGTTCACATTATCACGAAATGCAAGCCCAGATGAATTACTCCTTTTACTGATGGATGTAAACAGATTTGGAGTAATAATGGTGTTAATACTTGTTTGATTTGATTAATATACTTCGTTGTTTAGCAACATATGTCAATTTCATTATCGCTTTATCAAAAATTGTATTTGGAATCAAAAGCATCGACTTGCTAACCACAAATGATGGGAGGTACTCTTTATTTTAGAATTCAACCAATTAATATCAATAAGAAATGCAGTTTAAGATCAAGAACTCTATTGTTTGTTGCAATTGAATGAATTCATTTTATAGACGATTCATGGAAATTGTTTTCATAATGAATATTGTAGTTAAGAAAGAGTCAACAGATAATTTCATGGTGAATGCATTAGAAATAGTTCTTGTAACAAGAAGAGCAACGTAATTAGCTTGAGGTGGTTAGAAAGTCCCATTATTTAGTAATTAAACAATTTCACATTGGCATGAAATGCTATCCAAGAGGAATGACTCATTTGGCTGATGGACGCAAACAGATTTGGAGTAATAATGGTGTTAATACTTGTTTGATTTAATTAATATACTTCGTTGTTTAGCAACATATGTCAATTTCATTATCGCTTTATCAAAAAGTGTGTTTGGAATCAAAAGATTCGACCTGCTAACCACAAATGATGGGAGGCACTCTTTCTTTTAGAATTCAACCAATTAATATCGATAAGAAATGCAATTTAAGATCAAGAACTCTATTGTTTGTTGCAATTGAATGAATTCATGTTATAGACGATTCATGGAAATTGTTTTCATAATGAATATAGTCGTTAAGAAAGAGTCAATAGATAATTTCATGGTGAATGCATGAAAAATAGTTCTTGTAACCAGAAGAGGAGCGTAATTAGCTTAAGGTGAGTAGAAACTCTCATTATTTAGGAATTAATCAAGTTCACATTAGCACGAAATGCAAACCCAGATGAATTACTCCTTTGGCTGATGGATGTAAACAGATTTGGAGTAATAATGGTGTCAATACTTGTTTGATTTAATTAATATACTTCATTGTTTTGCAACATATGTCAATTTAATTATCGCTTTATCAAAAAGTGTTTTTGGAATCAAAAGCATCGACTTGCTAACCACAAATGATGGGAGGTACTCTTTATTTTAGAATTCAACCAATTAATATCAATAAGAAATGCAATTTAAGATCAAGAACTCTATTGTTTGAAGCAATTGAATGAATTCATGTTATAGACGATTCATGGAAATTCTTTTCATAATGAATACAGTCGTTAAGAAAGAGTCAACAGATAATTTGATGGTGAATGCATGAAAAATAGTTCTTGTAACAAGAAGAGGAGCCTAATTAGCTTGAGGTGATTAGAAAGTCCCACTATTTAGTAATTAATCAAGTTCACATTGGCATGAAATGCTATCCAAGACGAATGACTCATTTGGTTGATGGACGCAAGCAGATTCAGAGTAATAATGGTGTTAATACATGTTTGATTTAATTAATATACTTCATTGTTTAGCAACATATGCCAATTTAATTATCGCTTTATCAAAATTGTGTTTGGAATCAAAAGCATCGACATGCTAATTGCAAATGATGGGAGGTACTCTTTATTTTAGAATTCAACCAATTAATATCAATAAGAAATGCAATTTAAGAGCAAGAACTCTATTGTTTGTAGCAATTGAATGAATTCATGTTATAGACGATTCATGGAAATTGTTTTCATAATGAATATAGTCGTTAAGAGAGAGTCAACAGATAATTTCATGGTGAATGCATTAAAAATAGTTCTTGTAACAAGAAGAGGAACGTAATTAGCTTGAGGTGGTTAGAAAGTCCCATTATTTAGTAATTAAACAAGTTCACATTGGCATGAAATGCTATCCAAGAGTAGTGACTCATTTGGATGATGGACGCAAATAGATTTGAAGTAATAATGGTGTTAATACTTGTTTGATTTAATTAATATACTTGATTGTTTAGCAACATATGTCAATTTAATTATCGCTTTATTAAAAAGTGTGTTTGGAATCAAAAGCATCGACTTGCTAACCACAAATGATGGGAGGTACTCTCTATTTTAGAATTCAACCAATTAATATCAATAAGAAATGCAATTTAAGATCAAGAACTCTATTGTTTGTAGCAATTGAATGAATTCATGTTATAGACGATTCATGGAAATTATTTTCATAATGAATACAGTCGTTAAGAAAGAGTCAACAGATAATTTCTTGGTGAATGCATGAAAAATAGTTCATGTAACAAGAAGAGGAGCGTAATTAGCTTAAGGTGAGTAGAAACTCTCATTATTTAGGAAATAATCAAGTTCACATTAGCACGAAATGCAAACCCAGATGAATTACTGCTTTGGCTGATGGATGTAAACAGTTTTGGAGTAATAATGGTGTTGATACTTGTTTGATTTAACTAATATACTTCATTATTTTGCAACATATGTCAATTTAATTATCGCTTTATCAAAAAGTGTTTTTGGAATCAAAAGCATCGACTTGCTAACCACAAATGATGGGAGGTACTCTATATTTTAAAATTCAACCAATTAATATCAATAAGAAATGCAATTTAAGATCAAGAACTCTATTGTTTGTAGCAATTGAATGAATTCATGTTATAGATTCATGGAAATTATTTTCATAATGAATACAGTCGTTAAGAAAGAGTCAAAAGATAATTTCTTGGTGAATGCATGAAAAATAGTTCATGTAACAAGAAGAGGAGCGTAATTAGCTTAAGGTGAGTAGAAACTCTCATTATTTAGGAAATAATCAAGTTCACATTAGCGCGAAATGCAAACCCAGATGAATTACTCCTTTGGTTAATGGATGTAAACAGATTTGGAGTAATAATGGTATTAATACTGGTTTGATTTAATTAATATACTTCGTTGTTTAGCAACATATGTCAATTTCATTATCGCTTTATCAAAAAGTGTGTTTGGAATCAAAACATTCGACCTGCTAACTAGAAATGATGGGAAGCACTCTTTATTTTAGAATTCAACCAATTAATATCAATAAGAAATGCAATTTAAGATCAAGAACCCTATTGTTTGTTGCAATTGAATGAATTCATGTTATAGACGATTCATGGAAATTGTTTTCATAATGAATATAGTCGTTAAGAAAGAGTCAACAGATAATTTCATGGTGAATGCATGAAAAATAGTTCTTGTAACAAGAAGAGGAGCCTAATTAGCTTGAGGTGATTAGAAAGTCCCACTATTTAGTAATTAATCAAGTTCACATTGGCATGAAATGCTATCCAAGACGAATGACTCATTTGGTTGATGGACGCAAACAGATTCAGAGTAATAATGGTGTTAATACATGTTTGATTTAATTAATATACTTCATTGTTTAGCAACATATGTCAATTTAATTATCGCTTTATCAAAAAGTGTGTTTGGAATCAAAAGCATCGACTTGCTAATTACAAATGATGGGAGGTACTCTTTATTTTAGAATTCAACCAATTAATATCGATAAGTAATGCAATTTAAGATCAAAAACTCTATTGTTTGTTACAATTGAATGAATTCAAGTTATAGACGATTGATGAAAATTGTTTTCATAGTGAATATAGTCGTTAAGAAAGAGTCAACAGATAATTTCATGGTGAATGCAAGAAAAATAGTTCTTGTAACTAGAGGAGGAGCGTAATTAGCTTAAGGTGAGTAGAAACTCTCATCATTTAGGAATTAATCAAGTTCACATTATCACGAAATGCAAGCCCAGATGAATTACTCCTTTCGCTGATGGATGTAAACAGATTTCGAGTAATAATGGTGTTAATACTTGTTTGATTTAATTAACATAATTCGTTGTTTAGCAACATATGTCAATTTCATTATCGCTTTATCAAAAATTGTATTTGGAATCAAAAGCATCGATTTGCTAACCACAAATGATGGGAGGTACTCTTTATTTTAGAATTCAACCAATTAATATCAATAACAAATGCAATTTAAGATCAAGAACTCTATTGTTTGTAGCAATTGAATGAATTGATGTTATAGACGATTCATGGAAATTATTTTCATAATGAATACAGTCATTAAGAAAGAGTCAACAGATAATTTCATGGTGAATGCATGAAAAATAGTTCTTGTAACAAGAAGAGGAGCGTAATTGGCTTAAGGTGAGTACAAACTCTCATTATTTAGGAATCAATCAAGTTCAAATTAGCACGAAATGCAAACCCAGGTGAATTACTCCTTTGGCTGATGGATGTAAACAGATTTGGAGTAATAATGGTATTAATACTGTTTTGATTTAATTAATATACTTCGTTGTTTAGCAACATATGTCAATTTCATTATCGCTTTATCAAAAAGTGTGTTTGGAAGCAAAACATTCGACCTGCTAACTTGAAATGATGGGAAGCACTCTTTATTGTAGAATTCAACCAATTAATATCAATAAGAAATGCAATTTAAGATCAAGAACTCTATTGTTTGTTGCAATTGAATGAATTCATGTTATAGATTCATGGAAATTGTTTTCATAATGAATATAGTCGTTAAGAAAGAGTCAACAGATAATTTCATGGTGAATGCATTAAAAATAGTTCTTGTAACAAGAAGAGGAACGTAATGAGCTTGAGGTGGTTAGAAAGTCCCATTATTTAGTAATTAAACAAGTTCACATTGGCATGAAATGCTATCCAAGAGTAATGACTCATTTGGATGATGGACGCAAATAGATTTGGAGTAATAATGGTGTTAATACTTGTTTGATTTAATTAATATACTTGATTGTTTAGCAACATATGTCAATTTAATTATCGCTTTATAAAAAAGTGTGTTTGGAATCAAAAGCATCGACCTGCTAACCACAAATGATGGGAGGTACTCTCTATTTTAGAATTCAACCAATTAATATCAAAAAGAAATGCAATTTAAGATCAAGAACTGTATTGTTTGTAGCAATTGAATGAATTCATATTATAGACGATTCATGGAAATTGTTTTCATAATGAATACAGTCGTTAAGAAAGAGTCAACAGATAATTTCATGGTGAATTCATGAAAAATAGTTCTTGTAACAAGAAGAGGAGCATAATTAGCTTACAGTGAGTAGAAACTCTCATTATTTAGGAATTAATCAGGTTCACATTAGCACGAAATGCAAACTCAAATGAATTACTCCTTTGGCTGATGGATGTAAATAGATTTGGAGTAATAATGGTGTTAATACTTGTTTGATTTAATTAATATACTTCGTTGTTTAGCAACATATGTCAATTTCATTATCGCTTTATCAAAAAGTGTGTTTGGAATCAAAAGATTTGACCTGCTAACCACAAATGATGGGAGGCACTCTTTCTTTTAGAATTCAACCAATTAATATCAATAAGAAATGAAATTTAAGGTCAAGAACTCTATTGTTTGTTGCAATTGAATGAATTCATGTTATAGACGATTCATGGAAATTGTTTTCATAATGAATATAGACGTTAAGAAAGAGTCAACAGATAATTTCATGGTGAATGCATAAAAAATAGTTCTTGTAACAAGAAGAGGAACGTAATTAGCTTGAGGTTGTTAGAAAGTCCCATTATTTAGTAATTAAACAAGTTCACATTGGCATGAAATGCTATCCAAGAGTAATGACTCATTTGGATGATGGACGCAAACAGATTTGGAGTAATAATGGTGTTAATACTTGTTTCATTTAATTAATATAATTCCTTGTTTAGCAACTTATGTCAATTTAATTATAGCTTTATCAAAAAGTGTGTTTGCAATCAAAAGCATCCACTTGCTAACTACAAATGATGGGAGGTACTCTTTATTTTAGAATTCAACCAATTAATATCAATAATAAATGCAATTTAAGATCAAGAACTCTATTGTTTGTTCCAATTGAATGAATTCATGTTATAAACGATTCATGGAAATTTTTTTCATAATGAATAAAGTCGTTAAGAAAGAGTCAACAGATAATTTCATGGTGAATGCATGAAAAATAGTTCTTGCAACAAGAAGAGGAGCGTAATTAGCTTAAGGTGAGTAGAAACTCTCATTATTTAGGAATTAATCAAGTTCACATTAGCACGAAATGCAAACCCAGATGAATTACTCCTTTGGCTGATGGATGTAAACAGATTTGGAGTAATAATGGTGTTAATACTTGTTTGATTTAATTAATATACTTCGTTGTTTAGCAACATATGTCAATTTCATTATCGCTTTATCAAAAAGTGTGTTTGGAATCAAAAGATTTGACCTGCTAACCACAAATGATGGGAGGCACTCTTTCTTTTAGAATTCAACCAATTAATATCAATAAGAAATGCAATTTAAGATCAAGAACTCTATTGTTTGTTGCAATTGAATGAATTCATGTTATAGACGATTCATGGAAATTGTTTTCTTAATGAATATAGTCGTTAAAAAAGAGTCAACAGATAATTTCATGGTGAATGCATTAAAAATAGTTCTTGTAACAAGAAGAGGAACGTAATTAGCTTAAGGTGGTTAGAAAGTCCCAATATTTTGTAATTAATCAAGCTCACATCGGCATGAAATGCTATCCAAGAGTAATGACTCATTTGGATGATGGACGCAAACAGATTTGGAGTAGTAATGGTGTTAATAGTTGTTTGATTTAATTAATATACTTCGTTGTTTAGCAACATATGTCAATTTAATTATCGCTTTATCCAAAAGTGTGTTTGGAATCAAAAGCATCGACTTGCTAACCACAAATGATGGGTGGTACTCTCTATTTTAGAATTCAACCAATTAATATCAATAAGAAATGCAATTTAAGATCAAGAACTCTATTGTTTGTTCCAATTGAATGAATTCATGTTATAGACGATTCATGGAAATTGTTTTCATAATGAATACAATCGTTAAGAAAGAGTCAACAGATAATTTCATGGTGAATGCATGAAAAATAGTTCTTGTAACAAGAAGAGGAGCGTAATTAGCTTAAGTTGAGTAGAAACTCTCATTATTTAGGAATTAATCAAGTTCACATTAGCACGAAATGCAAACCCAGATGAATTACTCCTTTGGCTGATGGATGTAAACAGATTTGGCGTAATAATGGTGTTAATAAATGTTTGATTTAATTAATATACTTCATTGTTTAGCAACATATGTCAATTTAATTATCACCGTATCCAAAAGTGTGTTTGGAATGAAAAGAGGAGCCTTGCTATCTAGAAATAATGGGAGGTACTCTTTATTTTAGAATTCAACCAATTAATATCAATAAGAAATGCAATTTAAGATCAAGAACTCTATTGTTTGTTGCAATTGAATGAATTCATGTTATAGACAATTCATGGAAATTGTTTTCATAATGAATACAGTCGTTAAGAAAGAGTCAACAGATAATTTCATGGTGAATGCATGAAAAATTGTTCTTGCAACAAGAAGAGGAGCGTGATTAGCTTAAGGTGAGTAGAAACTCTCATTATTTAGGAATTAATCAAGTTCACATTAGCACAAAATGCAAACCCAGATGAATTACTCCTTTGGCTGATGGATGTAAACAGATTTGGCGTAATAATGGTGTTAATAAATGTTTGATTTAATTAATATACTTCATTGTTTAGCAACATATGTCAATTTCATTATCACCGTATCCAAAAGTGTGTTTGGAATCAAAAGAGGAGCCTTGCTATCTAGAAATAATGGGAGTTACTCTTTATTTTAGAATTCAACCAATTAATATCAATAAGAAATGCAATTTAAGATCAAGATCACTATTGTTTGTAGCAATTGAATGAATTCATGTTATAGACGATTCATGGAAATTGTTTTCATAATGAATATAGTAGTTAAGAAAGAGTCAACAGATAATTTCATGGTGAAAGCATTAGAAATAGTTCTTGTAACAAGAAGAGCAGCGTAATTAGCTTGAGGTGGTTAGAAAGTCCCATTATTTAGTAATTAAACAATTTCACATTGGCATGAAATGCTATCCAAGAGGAATGACTCATTTGGCTGATGGACGCAAACAGATTCAGAGTAATAATGGTGTTAATACTTGTTTGATTTAATTAATATACTTCGTTGTTTAGCAACATATGTCAATTTAATTATCGCTTTATCAAAAAGTGTGTTTGGAATCAAAAGCATCGACTTGCTAACCGCAAATGATGGGAGGTACTCTCTATTTTAGAATTCAACCAATTAATATCAATAAGATATTCAATTTAAGATCAAGAACTCTATTGTTTGTAGCAATTGAATGAATTCATGTTATAGACGATTTATGGAAATTGTTTTCGTAATGAATATAGTCGTTAAGAAAGAGTCAACAGATAATTTGATGGTGAATGCATGAAAAATAGTTCTTGTAACCAGAAGAGGAGCATAATTAGCTTAAGGTGAGTAGAAACTCTCATTATTTAGGAATTAATCAAGTTCACATTAGCATGAAATGCAAACCCAGATGAATTACTCCTTTGGCTGATGGATGTAAACAGATTTGGAGTAATAATGGTGTTAATACTTGTTTGATTTAATTAATATACTTCGTTGTTTAGCAAAATATGTCAATTTAATTATCGCTTTATCCAAAAGTGTGTTTGGAATCAAAAGCATCGACTTGCTAACCACAAATGATGAGAGGTACTCTTTATTTTAGAATTCAACCAATTAATATCAATAAGAAATGCAATTTACGATCAAGAACTCTATTGTTTGCAGCAATTGAATGAATTCATGTTATAAACGATTCATGAAAATTGTTTTCATAATGAATATAGTAGTTAAGAAAGAGTCAACAGATAATTTCACGGTGAAAGCATTTGAAATAGTTCTTGTAACAAGAAGAGCAACGTAATTAGCTTGAGGTGGTTAGAAAGTCCCATTATTTAGTAATTAAACAATTTCACATTGGCATGAAATGCTATCCAAGAGGAATGACTCATTTGGCTGATGGACGCAAACAGATATGGAGTAATAATGGTGATAATACTTGTTTGATTTAATTAATATACTTCGTTGTTTAGCAACATATGTCAATTTAATTATCGTATTATCAAAAAGTGTGTTTGGAATCAAAAGCATCGACTTGCTAACCACAAATGATGGGAGGTACTCTTTATTTTAGAATTCAACCAATTAATATCAATAAGAAATGCAATTTAAGATCAAGAACTCTATTGTTTGTAGCAATTGAATGAATTCATGTTATAGACGATTCATGGAAATTGTTTTCATAATGAATACAATCGTTAAGAAAGAGTCAACAGATAATTTCATGCTGAATGAATGAAAAATAGTTCTTGCAACAAGAAGAGGAGCGTAACTAGTTTAAGGTGAGTAGAAACTCTCATTATTTAGGAATTAATCAGGTTCACATTAGCACGAAATGCAAACCCATATGAATTACACCTTTGGATGGTGGACGCAAACAGATTTGGAGTAATAATGGTGTTAATACTTGTTTGATTTAATTAATATACTTCATTTTTTTGCAACATATGTCAATTTAATTATCGCTTTATCAAAAAGTGTGTTTGGAATCAAAAGCATCGACTTTCTAACCACAAATGATGTGAGGTACTCTTTATTTTAGAATTCAACCAATTAATATCAATAAGAAATGCAATTTAAGATCAAGAACTCTATTGTTTGTTGCAATTGAATGAATTCATGTTATAAATGATTGATGGAAATTGTTTTCATAACGAATACAGTCGTTAAGAAAGAGTCAACAGATAATTTCATGCTGAATGAATGAAAAATAGTTCTTGCAACAAGAAGAGGAGCGTAATTAGCTTAAGGTGAGTAGAAACTCTCATTATTTAAGAATTAATCAAGTTCACATTAGCACGAAATGCAAACCCAGATGAATTACTCCTTTGGTTGTTGGATGTATACAGATTTGGAGTAATAATGGTGTTAATACTTGTTTTATTTAATTAATATACTTCGTTGTTTAGCAACATATGTCAATTTCATTATCGCTTTATCAAAAAGTGTGTTTGGAATCAAAAGATTTGTCCTGCTAACCACAAATGATGGGAGGCACTCTTTCTTTTAGATTTCAAGCAATTAATATCAATAAGAAAAGCAATTTATGATCAAGAACTCTATTGTTTGTTGCAATTGAATGAATTCATGTTATAGACGATTCATGGAAATTGTTTTCTTAATGAATATAGTCATTAAGAAAGAGTCAACAGATAATTTCATGGTGAATGCATTAAAAATAGTTCTTGTAACAAGAAGAGGAACGTAATTAGCTTGAGGTGGTAAGAAAGTCCCATTATTTTGTAATTAAACAAGTTCACATTGGCATGAAATACTATCCAAGAGTAATGACTCATTTGGATGATGGACGCAAACAGATTTGGAGTAATAATGGTGTTAATAGTTGTTTGATTTAATTAATATACTTTGGTTTTTAGCAACATATGTCAATTGAATTATCGCTTTATCCAAAAGTGTGTTTGGAATCAAAAGCATCGACTTGCTAACCACAAATGATGGGAGGTACTCTCTATTTTAGAATTCAACCAATTAATATCAGTAAGAAATGCAATTTAAGATCAAGAACTCTATTGTTTGTTCCAATTGAATGAATTCATGTTATAGACGATTGATGGAAATTGTTTTCATAATGAATACAATCGTTAAGAAAGAGTCAACAGATAATTTCATGGTGAATGCATGAAAAATAGTTCTTGTAACAAGAAGTGGAGCGTAATTAGCTTAAGGTGAGTAGAAACTCTCATTATTTAGGAATTAATCAAGTTCACATTAGCACGAAATGCAAACCCAGATGAATTACTCCTTTGGCTGATGGATGTAAACAGATTTGGAGTAATAATGGTGTTAATACTTGTTTGATTTAATTAATATACTTCGTTGTTTAGCAAAATATGCCAATTTAATTATCGCTTTATCCAAAAGTGTGTTTGGAATCAAAAGCATCGACTTGCTAACCACAAATGATGGGAGGTACTCTTTATTTTAGATTTCAATCAATTAATATCAATAAGAAATGCAATTTAAGATCAAGAACTCTATTGTTTGTAGCAATTGAATGAATTCATGTTATAGACGATTCATGGAAATTGTTTTCATAATGAATATAGTAGTTAAGAAAGAGTCAACAGATAATTTCATGGTGAAAGCATTAGAAATAGTTCTTGTAACAAGAAGAGCAGCGTAATTAGCTTGAGGTGGTTAGAAAGTCCCATTATTTAGTAATTAAACAATTTCACATTGGCATGAAATGCTATCCAAGAGGAATGACTCATTTGGCTGATGGACGCAAACAGATTCAGAGTAATATCGGTGTTAATACTTGTTTGATTTAATTACTATACTTCGTTGTTTAGCAACATATGTCAATTTAATTATCGCATTATCAAAAAGTGTGTTTGGAATCAAAAGCATCGACTTGCTAACCACAAATGATGGGAGGTACTCTCTATTTTAGAATTCAACCAATTAATATCAATAAGAAATTGAATTTAAGATCAAGAACGCTATTTTTTGTAGCAATTGAGTGAATTCATGTTATAGACGATTTATGGAAATTGTTTTCATAATGAATATAGTCGTTAAGAAAGAGTCAACAGATAATTTGATGGTGAATGCATGAAAAATAGTTCTTGTAACAAGAAGAGGAGCATAATTAGCTTAAGGTGAGTAGAAACTCTCATTATTTAGGAATTAATCAGGTTCACATTAGCACGAAATGCAAAACCAGATGAATTACTCCTTTGGATGATGGACGCAAACAGATTTTGAGTAATAATGGTGTTAATACTTGTTTGATTTAATTAATATACTTCATTGTTTTGCAACATATGTCAATTTAATTATCGCTTTATGAAAAAGTGTGTTTGGAATCAAAAGCATCGACTTGCTAACCACAAATGATGGGAGGTACTCTTTATTTTAGAATTCAACCAATTAATATCAATAAGAAATGCAATTTAAGATCAAGAACTCTATTGTTTGTTGCAATTGAATGAATTCATGTTATAAATGATTCATGGAAATTGTTTTCATAATGAATACAGTCGTTAAGAAAGAGTAAACAGATAATTTCATGGTGAATGCATGAAAAATAGTTCTTCCAACAAGAAGAGGAGCATAATTAGCTTAAGGTGAGTAGAAACTCCCATTATTTAGGAATTAATCAAGTTCACATTAGCACGAAATGCAAACCCAGATGAATTACTCCTTTGGCTGATGGATATAAACAGATTTGGAGCAATAATGGTGTTAATACTTATTTGATTTAAGTAATATACTTCGTTGTTTAGCAACATATGTCAATTTCATTATCGCTTTATCAAAAAGTGTTTTTGGAATCAAAAGATTTGACATGCTAACCACAAATGATGGGAGGCACTCTTTCTTTTAGAAGTCAACCAATTAATATCAATAAGAAATGCAATTTAAGATCAAGAACTCTATTGTTTGTTGCAATTGAATGAATTCATGTTATAGACAATTCATGGAAATTGTTTTCATAATGAATACAGTCGTTAAGAAAGAGTCAACAGATAATTTCATGGTGAATGCATTGAAAATAGTTCTTGTAACAAGAAGAGGAACGTAATTAGCTTGAGGTGGTTAGAAAGTCCCATTATTTTGTAATTAAACAAGTTCACATTGGCATGAAATGCTATCCAAGAGTAATGACTCATTTGGATGATGGACGCAAACAGATTTGGAGTAATAATGGTGTTAATAGTTGTTTGATTTAATGAATATACTTCGTTGTTTAGCAACATATGTCAATTTAATTATCGCTTTATCCAAAAGTGTGTTTGGAATCAAAAGCATCGACTTGCTAACCACAAATGATGGGAGGTACTCTGTATTTTAGAATTCAACCAATTAATATCAATAAGAAATGCAATTTAAGATCAAGAACTCTATTGTTTGTAGCAATTGAATGAATTCATGTTATAGACGATTCATGGAAATTGTTTTCATAATGAATATAGTAGTTAAGAAAGAGTCAACAGATAATTACATGGTGAAAGCATTAGAAATAGTTCTTGTAACAAGAAGAGCAACGTAATTAGCTTGAGGTGGTTAGAAAGTCCCATAATTTAGTAATTAAACAATTTCACATTGGCATGAAATGCTATCCAAGAGGAATGACACATTTGGCTGATGGACGCAAACTGATTTGGAGTAATAATGGTGTTTATACTTGTTTGATTTAATTAATATACTTCGTTGTTTAGCAACATATGTCAATTTAATTATCGCTTTATCAAAAAGTGTGTTTGGAATCAAAAGCATCGACTTGCTAACCACCAATGATGGGAGGTACTCTCTATTTTAGAATTCAACCAATTAATATCAATAAGAAATGCAATTTAAGATCAAGAACTCTATTGTTTGTAGCAATTGAATGAATTCATGTTATAGACGATTCCTGGAAATTGTTTTCATAATGAACATAGTCGTTAAGAAAGGGTCAACAGATAATTTCATGGTGAATGCATGAAAAATAGTTCTTGTAACAAGAAGAGGAGCGTAATTAGCTTACGGTGAGTAGAAACTCTCATTATTTAGGAATTAATCAGGTTCACATTAGCACGAAATGCAAACCCAGATGAATTACTCCTTTGGCTGATGGATGTAAATAGATTTGGAGTAATAATGGTGTTAATACTTGTTTGATTTAATTAATATACTTCGTTGTTTAGCAACATATGTCAATTTCATTATCGCTTTATCAAAAAGTGTGTTTGGAATCAAAAGATTTGACCTGCTAACCACAAATGATGGGAGGCACTCTTTATTTTAGAATTCAACCAATTAATATCAATAAGAAATGAAATTTAAGGTCAAGAACTCTATTGTTTGTTGCAATTGAATGAATTCATGTTATAGACGATTCATGGAAATTGTTTTCATAATGAATATAGACGTTATTAAGAAAGAGTCAACAGATAATTTCATGGTGAATGCATGCAAAAAAATAGTTCTTGTAACAAGAAGAGGAACGTAATTAGCTTAAGGTGAGTTAGAAAGTCTCATCATTATTTAGTAATTAAACAAGTTCACATTAGCATGAAATGCTATCCAAGAGTAATGACTCATTTGGATGATGGACGCAAACAGATTTGGAGTAATAATGGTGTTAATACTTTGTTTCATTTAATTAATATACTTCGTTGTTTTAGCAACTTATGTCAATTTAATTATCGCTTTATCAAAAAGTGTGTTTGGAATCAAAAGCATTCCACCTGCTAACTACAAATGATGGGAAGTACTCTTTATTTTAGAATTCAACCAATTAATATCAATAATAAATGCAATTTAAGATCAAGAACTCTATTGTTTGTTGCAATTGAATGAATTCATGTTATAGACGATTCATGGAAATTTTTTTCATAATGAATAAAGTCGTTAAGAAAGAGTCAACAGATAATTTCATGGTGAATGCATGAAAAATAGTTCTTGCAAACAAGAAGAGGAGCGTAATTAGCTTAAGGTGAGTAGAAAGTCTCATTATTTAGTAATTAATCAAGTTCACATTAGCACGAAATGCAAACCCAGATGAATACTCCTTTGGTTGATGGATGCAAATAGATTTGGAGTAATAATGGTGTTAATACTTGTTTGATTTAATTAATATACTTCGTTGTTTAGCAACATATGTCAATTTCATTATCGCTTTATCAAAAAGTGGTGTTTGGAATCAAAAGATTTGACCTTGCTAACCACAAATGATGGGAGGCACTCTTTATTTTAGAATTCAACCAATTAATATCAATAAAAATGCAATTTAAGATCAAGAACTCTATTGTTTGTTGCAATTGAATGAATTCATGTTATAGACGATTCATGGAAATTGTTTTCATAATGAATATAGTCGTTAAAAAAAGAGTCAACAGAGATAATTTCATGGTGAATGCATTAAAAATAGTTTCTTGTAACAAGAAGAGGAACGTAATTAGCTTAAGGTGGTTAGAAAGTCCCAATTATTTAGTAATTAAACAAGTTCACATTGGCATGAAATGCTATCCAAGAGTAATGACTCATTTGGATGATGGACGCAAACAGATTTGGAGTAATAATGGTGTTAATACTTGTTTGATTTAATTAATATACTTCGTTGTTTAGCAACATATGTCAATTTAATTATCGCTTTATCAAAAAGTGTGTTTGGAATCAAAAGCATCGACTTGCTAACCACAAATGATGGGAGGTACTCTCTATTTTAGAATTCAACCAATTAATATCAATAAGAAATGCAATTTTAAGATCAAGAACTCTATTGTTTGTTCCAATTGAATGAATTCATGTTATAGACGATTCATGGAAATTGTTTTCATAATGAATACAGTCGTTAAGAAAGAGTCAACAGATAATTTCATGGTGAATGCATGAAAAATAGTTCTTGTAACAAGAAGAGGAGCGTAATTAGCTTAAGGTGAGTAGAAACTCTCATTATTTAGGAATTAATCAAGTTCACATTAGCACGAAAATGCAAACCCAGATGAATTACTCCTTTGGCTGATGGATAAAAACAGATTTGGAGTAATAAATGGTGTTAATAAATGTTTGATTTAATTTAATATACTTCATTTGTTTAGCAACATATGTCAATTTTAATTTATCGCTTTATCAAAAAAATTGTGTTTGGAATCAAAAGAAAAAAAAAATCGAGCCTTGCTAACCAGAAATAATGGGAGGTACTCTTTATTTTAGAATTCAACCAATTAATATCAATAAGAAATGCAATTTAAAGATCAAGAACTCTATTGTTTGTTGCAATTGAATGAATTCATGTTATAGAACAATTCATGGAAATTGTTTTCATAATGAATACAGTCGTTAAGAAAGAGTCAACAGATAATTTTCATGGTGAATGCATGAAAAATAGTTCTTGTAACAAGAAGAGGAGCGTAATTAGCTTAAGGTGAGTAGAAACTCTCATTATTTAGGAATTAATCAAGTTCACATTAGCACGAAATGCAAACCCAGATGAATTACTCCTTTGGCTGATGGATGTAAAACAGATTTGGCGTAATAATGGTGTTAATACTTGTTTGATTTAATTAATATACTTCATTGTTTTAGCAACATATGTCAATTTCAATTATCGCTTTATCAAAAAGTGTGTTTGGAAATCAAAAGCATCGAACTTGCTAACCACAAATAATGGGAGGTACTCTTTATTTTAGAATTCAACCAATTAATATCAATAAGAAATGCAATTTAAGATCAAGAACACTATTGTGTTTGTTGCAATTGAATGAATTCATGTTATAGACGATTCATGGAAATTGTTTTCATAATGAATATATAGTCGTTAAGAAAGAGTCAAACAGATATATTTCATGGTGAATGCATGTTAAAAAATAGTTTCTTGTAACAAGAAGAGGAGCGTAATTAGCTTGAGGGTGGTTAGAAAGTCCCATTATTTAGAAATTAAAACAATATTTCACATTAGCATGAAATGCAATCCAAGATGAATGACTCTTTGGCTGATGGACGCAAACTGATTTGGAGTAATAATGGTGTTAATACTTGTTTGATTTAATTAATATACTTCGTTGTTTAGCAACATATGTCAATTTAATTATCGCTTTATCAAAAAGTGGTGTGTTTGGAATCAAAAGCATCGACTTGCTAACCACAAATGATGGGAGGTACTCTTTATTTTAGAATTCAACCAATTAATATCAATAAGAAATTGCAATTTAAGATCAAGAAACTCTATTGTTTTGTTGCAATTGAATGAATTCATGTTATAGACGATTTCATGGAAATTGTTTTCATAATGAATATAGTCGTTAAGAAAGAGTCAACCAGATAATTTCATGGTGAAATGCATGAAAAAAATAGTTCTTGTAACAAGAAGAGGAGCATAATTAGCTTAAGGTGAGTAGAAACTCTCATTATTTAGGAATTAATCAAGTTCACATTAGCATGAAATGCAAACCCCAGATGAATTACTCCTTTGGATTCTGATGGATGTAAACAGATTTTGGAGTAATAATGGTGTTAAATACTTGTTTGATTTAATTAATATACTTCGTTGTTTAGCAACATATGTCAATTTAATTATCGCTTTATCAAAAAGTGTGTTTGGAATCAAAAGCATTCGACTTGCTAACCACAAATGATGAATGAGGTACTCTTTATTTTAGAATTCAAAACAGAACCAATTAATATCAATAAGAAATGCAATTTAAGATCAAAGAACTCTATTGTTTTGTTGCAATTGAATGAATTCATGTTATAGAAACGATTCATGAAAATTGTTTTTCATAATGAATATAGTAGTTAAGAAAGAGTCAAACAGATAATTTCATGGGTGAATGCATGAAAAAAAATAGTTCTTGTAACAAGAAAGAGCAACGTAATTAGCTTAAGGTGGTTAGAAAGTCCCATTATTTAGTAAATTAAACAATTTCACATTGGCATGAAATGCTATCCAAGATGAATGACTCAATTTGGCATGATGGACGCAAACAGATATTTGGAGTAATAATGGTGTTTAATACTTGTTTGATTTAATTAATATACTTCGTTGTTTAGCAACATATGTCAATTTAATTATCGTATTATCAAAAAGTGTGTTTTTGGAATCAAAAGCATCGACTTGCTAACCACAAAATGATGGGAGGTACTCTTTATTTTAGAATTTCAACCAATTAATATCAATAAGAAAATGCAATTTAAGATCAAGAACTCTATTGTTTGTTGCAATTGAATGAATTCATGTTATAGACGATTCATGGAAAATTGTTTTCATAATGAATACAGTTCGTTAAGAAAGAAGTCAACAGATAATTTCATGCTGAATGAATGAAAAATAGTTCTTGCAAACAAGAAGAGGAGCGTAAATTAGCTAAAGGTGAGTAGAAACTCTCATTATTTAGGAAATTAATCAAGTTCAAATTAGCACGAAATGCAATCCAATATGAATTACACATTTGGATGATGGACGCAAACAGATTTGGAGTAATAATGGTGTTAATACTTGTTTGATTTAATTAATATACTTCATTTTTTTGCAACATATGTCAATTTCATTATCGCTTTATCAAAAAGTGTGTTTGGAATCAAAAAATTCGACTTGCTAACCACAAATGATGGGAGGTACTCTTTATTTTAGAATTCAACCAATTAATATCAATAAGAAAATGCAATTTAAGATCAAGAACTCTATTGTTTGTTGCAATTGAATGAATTCATGTTATAGGAACGATTCATGGAAATTGTTTTTCATAATGAATATAGTCGTTATAAGAAAGAGTCAACATAATAATTTCATGATGTGAATGCATTAAAAATAGTTCTTGTAACAAGAAGAGGAGCGTAATTAGCTTAAATGTGTGTTAGAAAGTCTCATTATTTAGTAAATTAAACAAGTTTCACATTGGCATGAAATGCAAATCCAAGATGAATCCCCTACTCCTTTGGCTGATGGACGCAAACAGATTTGGAGTAATAATGGTGTTTAATACTTGTTTGAATTTAATTTAATTAATATACTTCATTGTTTAGCAACATATGTCAATTTCATTATCGCTTTATCAAAAAAGTGTGTTTTGGAATCAAAAAATTTCGACTTGCTAACCACAAATGATGGGAGGTACTCTTTATTTTAGAATTCAAAACCAATTAATATCAATAAGAAATGCAATTTAAGATCAAGAACTCTCTATTTGTTTGTTGCAATTGAATGAATTCATGTTATAGACGATTCATGGAAATTGTTTTCATAATGAATATAGTCATTAAGAAAAGAGTCAACAGAATAATTTCACATGGTGAATGCAATGAAAAATAGTTCTTGTAACAAGAAGAGGAACGTAATTAGCTTGAGGTGGTTAGAAAAAGTCCCATTATTTAGTAATTAAACAAGTTCACATTGGCATGAAAATGCAATCCAAGATGAATGACTCATTTGGCTGATGGACGCAAACAGATTTGGAGTAATAATGGTGTTAATACTTGTTTGATTTAATTAATATACTTCATTGTTTAGCAACATATGTCAATTTAATTATCGCTTTATCAAAAAAAGTGTGTTTGGAATCAAAAGCATCGACTTGCTAACCACAAATGATGGGAGGTACTCTTTCTATTTTAGAAATTCAACCAATTTAATATCAATAAGAAATGCAATTTAAGATCAAGAACTCTATTGTTTGTTGCAATTGAATGAATTCATGTTATAGACGATTAATGGAAATTGTTTTCATAATGAATACAAGTCGTTTAAGAAAGAGTCAAAGAGATAATTTCAGGGTGAATGCAATGAAAAATAGTTCTTGTAAACAAGAAGAAGGAGCGTAATTAGCTTAGGGAGTGATTAGAAAACTCTCATTATTTTAGGAAATTAAATCAAGTTTCACATTAGCAATGAAATGCAAATCCAAGATGAATGACTCATATTGGCTGATGGATTGTAAACAGATTTGGAGTAATATAATGGTGTTAATACTTGTTTGATTTAATTAATATACTTCGTTTGTTTTTAGCAAACATATGTCAAATTTCATTATCGCTTTTATCAAAAAGTGTGTTTGGAATCAAAAAGATTCGACTTGCTAACCACAAATGATGGGAGGTCTACTCTTTTTTAGAATTTCAACCAATTAATATCAATAAGAAATGCAATTTAAGATCAAGAACTCTATTGTTTGTTAATTGCAATTGAATGAATTCATGTTATAGACGATTCAATGGAAATTGTTTTCATAATGAATATAGTAGTTAAGAAAGAGTCAACAGATAATAATTTCATTATGAATGGAAAAATAGTTCTTGTAACAAGAAGAGGAGTCGTAATTAGCTTGAGGTGGTTAGAAAGTCTCATTATTTAGTTAATTAAACAATTTCACATTGGCATGAAATGCTATCCAAGAGGAATGACTCATTTGGCTGATGGACGCAAACAGATTTGGAGTAATAATGGTGTTAATACTTGTTTGATTTAATTAATATACTTTCGTTTTTTAGCAACATATGTCAATTTAATTATCGCTTTTATCAAAAAGTGTGTTTGGAATCAAAAGCATCGACTTGCTAACCACAAATGATGGGAGGTACTCTTTATTTTAGAATTTCAACCAATTAATATCAATAAGAAATGCAATTTAAGATCAAGAACTCTATTTTTTTGTTGCAATTTGAATGAATTCATGTTATAAGACGATTCATGGAAATTGTTTTCATAATGAATATTATAGTCGTTATAGAAAGAGTCAACAGATAATTTCATGGTGAATGCATGAAAAAAAAAAAATAGTTCTTGTAACAAGAAGAGGAGAGCCTAATTAGCTTAAGGTGAGTTAGAAAAAGTCTCATTATTTAGTAATTAATCAAGTTTCACATTAGCACGAAATGCTATCCAAGATGAATGTAACTCCTTTGGATGATGGACGCAAACAGATTTTGGAGTAATAATGGTGTTAATACTTGTTTTGATTTAATTAATATACTTCATTGTTTTAAGGCAACATATGTCAATTTAATTATCGCTTTTATCAAAAAAGTGTGTTGTGTTTTGGAATCAAAAAGCATCGACTTGCTAACCACAAATGATGGGAGGTACTCTCTTATTTTTAGAATTCAACCAATTAATATCAATAAGAAATGCAATTTAAGATCAAGAACTCTCTATTGTTTGTTGCAAATTGAATGAATTCATGTTATAGACGATTCATGGAAATTGTTTTTCATAATGAAATACAGTCGTTAAGAAAAAGTCAACAGATAATTTCATGGTGAATGCATGAAAAATAGTTCTTTCCAACAAGAAGAGGAGCATAATTAGCTTAAGGTGAGTAGAAAACTCCCATTATTTAGGAATTAATCAAGTTCACATTAGCACGAAATGCAAACCCAGATGAATTACTCCTTTGGCTGATGGATATAAACAGATTTGGAGTAATAATGGTGTTAATACTTATTTTGATTTAATTAATATACTTCGTTGTTTAGCAACATATGTGTCATTTCATTATCGCTTTATCAAAAAGTGTGTTTTTGGAATCAAAAAGATTTCGACATGCTAACCACAAATGATGGGAGGCACTCTTTCTTTTAGAATTCAAACCAATTAATATCAATAAGAAATGCAATTTAAGATCAAGAACTCTATTGTTTGTTGCAATTGAATGAATTCATGTTTTATAGACAATTCATGGAAATTGTTTTCATAATGAATACAGTCGTTAAGAAAGAGTCAACAGATAATTTCATGGTGAATGCATGAAAAATAGTTTCTTGTAAACAAGAAGAGGAACGTAATTAGCTTGAGGTGGTTAGAAAGTCCCATTATTTTGTAATTAAACAAGTTCACATTGGCATGAAATGCTATCCAAGAGTAATGACTCATTTGGATGATGGACGCAAACAGATTTGGAGTAATAATGGTGTTAATAGTTGTTTGATTTAATTTAAATATACTTCGTTGTTTAGCAAACATATGTCAAATTTAATTATCGCTTTATCCAAAAAGTGTGTTTGGAATCAAAAGCATCGACTTGCTAACTACACAAATGATGGGAGGTACTCTTTATTTTAGAATTCAACCAATTAATATCAATAAGAAATGCAATTTAAGATCAAGAACTCTATTGTTTGTAGCAATTGAATGAATTCATGTTATAGACGATTCATGGAAAATTGTTTTCATAATGAATATAGTAGTTAAGAAAGAGTCAACAGATAATTTACATGGTGAAAGCATTAGAAATAGTTCTTGTAACAAGAAGAGAGCAACGTAATTAGCTTGAGGTGGTTAGAAAGTCCCATAATTTAGTAATTAAAACAATTTCACATTGGCATGAAATGCTATCCAAGAGGAATGACACATTTGGCTGATGGACGCAAACTGATTTGGAGTAATAATGGTGTTTATACTTGTTTGATTTAATTAATATACTTCGTTGTTTAGCAACATATGTCAATTTAATTATCGCTTTATCAAAAAGTGTGTTTTGGAATCAAAAGCATCGACTTGCTAACCACCAATGATGGGAGGTACTCTCTATTTTTAGAAATTCAACCAATTAATATCAATAAGAAATGCAATTTAAGATCAAGAACTCTATTGTTTGTAGCAATTGAATGAATTCATGTTATAGACGATTCCTGGAAATTGTTTTCATAATGAACATAGTCGTTAAGAAAGGGAACAGATAATTTCATGGTGAATGCATGAAAAATAGTTCTTGTAACAAGAAGAGGAGCGTAATTAGCTTTACGGTGAGTAGAAACTCTCATTATTTAGGAATTAATCAGGTTCACATTAGCACGAAATGCAAACCCAGATGAATTACTCCTTTGGCTGATGGATGTAAACAGATTTGGATTAATAATGATGTTTAATACTTGTTTGATTTAATTAATATACTTCATTGTTTTGCAACATATGTGAATTTAATTATTGCTTTATCAAAAAAGTGTTGTTGGAATCAAAAGCATCGACTTGCTAACCCACAAATGATGGGAGGTACGCTTTATTTTAGAATTCAAACCAATTAATATCAATAAGAAATGAAATTTAAGATCAAGAACTCTATTGTTTTGTAGCAATTGAATGAATTCATGTTATAGACGATTCATGGAAATTGTTTTCATAATGAATACAGTCATTAAGAAAGAGTCAACAGATAATTTCATGGGTGAATGCATGAAAAATAGTTCTTGTAACAAGAAGAGGAGCGTAATTAGCTTAAGGTGAGTAGTAGAATCTCTCATTATTTAGGAATTATTCAAGTTCACATTAGCACGAAATGCAAACCCAGATGAATTACTCCTTCGGTTAATGGATGTAAACAGATTTGGAGTAATAATGGTATTAATACTGGTTTGATTTAATTAATATACTTCGTTGTTTAGCAACATATGTCAATTTCATTATCGCTTTATCAAAAAGTGTGTTTGGAATCAAAACATTCGACCTGCTAACTAGAAATGATGGGAAGCACTCTTTATTTTAGAATTCAACCAATTAATATCAATAAGAAATGCAATTTAAGATCTAGAACTCTATTGTTTGTTGCAATTGAATGAATTCATGTTATAGATGATTCATGGAAATTGTTTTCATAATGAATATAGTCGTTAAGAAAGAGTCAACAGATAATTTCGTGGTGAATGCATGAAAAATAGTTCCTGTAACAAGAAGAGGAGCCTAATTATCTTGAGGTGATTAGAAAGTCCAACTATTTAGTAATTAATCAAGTTCACATTGGCATGAAATGCTATCCAAGACGAATGACTCATTTGGTTGATGGATGCAAATAGATTCAGAGTAATAATGGTGTTAATACATGTTGTATTTAATTAATATACTTCATTGTTTAGCAACATATGTCAATTTCATTATCACCGTATCCAAAAGGGTGTTTGGAATCAAAAGAGGAGCCTTGCTATCTAGAAATAATGGGAGGTACTCTTTATTTTAGAATTCAACCAATTAATATCAATAAAAAGTGCAATTTAAGATCAAGAACTCTATTGTTTGTAGCAATTGAATGAATTCATGTTATAGACAATTCATGGAAATTGTTTTCATAATGAATATAGTCGTTAAGAAAGAGTCAACAGATAATTTCACGGTGAAAGCATTAAAAATAGTTCTTGTAACAAGAAGAGGAACATAATTAGCTTGAGGTGGTTAGAAAGTCCCATTATTTAGTAATTAAACAAGTTCACATTGGCATGAAATGCTATCCAAGAGTAATGACTCATTTGGATGATGGATGCAAATAGATTTGCAGTAATAATGGTGTTAATACTTGTTTGATTGAATTAATATACTTCATTTTTTTGCAACATATGTCAATTTAATTATCGCTTTATCAAAAAGTGTGTTTGGAATCAAAAGCATCGACTTGCTAATTACAAATGATGGGAGGTACTCTTTATTTTAGAATTCAACCAATTAATATCATTAAGAAATGCAATTTAAGATCAAAAACTCTATTGTTTGTTGCAATTGAATGAATTCATGTTATAAACAATTCATGGAAATTGTTTTCATAATGAATATAGTCGTTAAGAAAGAGTCAATAGATAATTTCACGGTGAATGCAAGAAAAATAGTTCTTGTAACAAGAAGAGGAGCGTAATTAGCTTAAGGTGAGTAGAAACTCTCATCATTTAGGAATTAATCAAGTTCACATTATCACGAAATGCAAGCCCAGATGAATTACTCCTTTCGCTGATAGATGGAAACAGATTTGGAGTAATAATGGTGTTAATACTTGTTTGATTTAATTAATATACTTCGTTGTTTAGCAACATATGCCAATTTCATTATGGCTTTATCAAAAATTGTATTTGGAATCAAAAGCATCGACTTGCTAACCACAAATAATGGGAGGTACTCTTTATTTTAGAATTCAACCAATTAATATCAATAAGAAATGCAATTTAAGAGCAAGAACTCTATTGTTTATTGCAATTGAATGAATTCATGTTATAAACGATTCATGGAAACTGTTTCATAATGAATACAATCGTTAATAAAGAGTCAACAGATAATTTCATGCTGAATGCATGAAAAATAGTTCTTGAAACAAGAAGAGGAGCGTAATTAGCTTAAGGTGAGTAGAAACTCTCATTATTTAGGAATTAATCAAGTTCACATTAGCACGAAATGCAAACCCAGATGAATTACTCCTTTGGCTGATGGACGCAAACAGATTTGGACTAATAATGGTGTTAATACTTGTTTGATTTAATTAATATACTTCATTGTTTTGCAACATATGTCAATTTAATTATCGCTTTATCAAAAAGTGTGTTTGGAATCAAAAGCATCGACTTGCTAACCACAAATAATGGGAGGTACTCTTTATTTTAGAATTCAACCAATTAATATCAATAAGAAATGCAATTTAAGAGCAAGAACTCTATTGTTTGTTGCAATTGAATGAATTCATGTTATAGACGATTCATGGAAACTGTTTTCATAATGAATACAGTCGTTAAGAAAGAGTCAACAGATAATTTCATGCTGAATGCATGAAAAATAGTTCTTGCAACAAGAAGAGGAGCGTAATTAGCTTAAGGTGACTAGAAACTCTCATTATTTAGGAATTAATCAAGTTCACATTAGCACGAAATGCAAACCCAGATGAATTACTCCTTTGGCTGATGGATGTAAACATATTTGGAGTAATAATGGTGTTAATACTTGTTTGATTTAATTAATATACTTCGTTGTTTAGCAACATATGTCAATTTCATATGGCTTTATCAAAAATTGTATTTGGAATCAAAAGCATCGACTTGCTAACCACAAATGATGGGAGGTACTCTTTATTTTAGAATTCAACCAATTAATATCAATAAGAAATGCAATTTGAGATCAAGAACTCTATTGTTTGTAGCAATTGAATGAATTCATGTTATAGACGATTCATGGAAATTGTTTTCATAATGAATACAGTCATTAAGAAAGAGTCAATAGATAATTTCATGGTGAATGCATGAAAAATAGTTCTTGTAACAAGAAGAGGAGCGTAATTAGCTTAAGGTGAGTAGAATCTCTCATTATTTAGGAATTATTCAAGTTCACATTAGCACGAAATGCAAACCCAGATGAATTACTCCTTCGGTTAATGGATGTAAACAGATTTGGAGTAATAATGGTAATAATACTGGTTTGATTTAATTAATATACTTCATTGTTTTGCAACATATGTCAATTTAATTATCGCTTTATCAAAAAGTGTTTTTGGAAACAAAAGCATCGACTTGCTAACCACAAATGATGGGAGGTACTCTTTATTTTAGAATTCAACCAATTAATATCAATAAGAAATGCAATTTAAGATCAAGAACTCTATTGTTTGTTGCAATTGAATGAATTCATGTCATAGACGATTCATGAAAATTGTTTTCATAGTGAATATAGTCGTTAAGAAAGAGTCAACAGATAATTTCATGGTGAATGCAAGAAAAATAGTTCTTGTAACAAGAAGAGGAGCCTAATTAGCTTGAGGTGATTAGAAAGTCCCACTATTTAGTAATTAATCAAGTTCACATTGGCATGAAATGCTATCCAAGACGAATGACTCATTTGGTTGATGGACGCAAACAGATTCAGAGTGATAATGGTGTTAATACATGTTTGATTTAATTCATATACTTCATTGTTTAGCAACATATGTCAATTTAATTATCGCTTTATCAAAAAGTGTGTTTGGAATCAAAAGCATCGACTTGCTAATTACAAATGATGGGAGGTACTCTTTATTTTAGAATTCAACCAATTAATATCAATAAGAAATGCAATTTAAGAGCAAGAACACTATTGTTTGTTGCAATTGAATGAATTCATGTTATAGACGATTCATGGAAATTGTTTTCATAATGAATACAGTCGTTAAGAAAGAGTCAATAGATAATTTCATGCTGAATGCATGAAAAATAGTTCTTGTAACAAGAAGAGGAGCGTAATTAGCTTAAGGTGAGTAGAAACTCTCATTATTTATGAATTAATCAAGTTCACATTAGCACCCAGATGAATTACTCCTTAGGTTAATGGATGTAAACAGATTTGGAGTAATAATGGTATTAATACTAGTTTGATTTAATTAATATACTTCAGTGTTTAGCAACATATGTCAATTTCATTATCGCTTTATCAAAAAGTGTGTTTGGAATCAAAACATTCGACCTGCTAACTAGAAATGATGGGAAGCACTCTTTATTGTAGAATTCAACCAATTAATATAAATAAGAAATGCAATTTAAGATCTAGAACTCTATTGTTTGTTGCAATTGAATGAATTCATGTTATAGATGATTCATGGAAATTGTTTTCATAATGAATATAGTAGTTAAGAAAGAGTCAACAGATAATTACATGGTGAAAGCATTAGAAATAGTTCTTGTTACAAGAAAAGCAACGTAATTAGCTTGAGGTGGTTAGAAAGTCCCATTATTTAGTAATTAAACAATTTCACATTGGCATGAAATGCTATCCAAGAGGAATGACACATTTGGCTGATGGACGCAAACTGATTTGGAGTAATAATGGTGTTTATACTTGTTTGATTTAATTAATATACTTCGTTGTTTAGCAACATATGTCAATTTAATTATCGCTTTATCAAAAAGTGTGTTTGGAATCAAAAGCATCGACTTGCTAACCACAAATGATGGGATGTACTCTCTATTTTAGAATTCAACCAATTAATATCAATAAGAAATGCAATTTAAGATCAAGAACTCTATTGTTTGTAGCAATTGAATGAATTCATGTTATAGACGATTCATGGAAATTGTTTTCATAATGAACATAGTCGTTAAGAAAGGGTCAACAGATAATTTCATGGTGAATGCATGAAAAATAGTTCTTGTAACAAGAAGAGGAGCGTAATTAGCTTACGGTGAGTAGAAACTCTCATTATTTAGGAATTAATCAGGTTCACATTAGCACGAAATGCAAACCCAGATGAATTACTCCTTTGGCTGATGGATGTAAACAAATTTGGAGTAATAATGGTGTTAATACTTGTTTGATTTAATTAATGTACTTCATTGTTTTGCAACATATGTGAATTTAATTATTGCTTTATCAAAAAGTGTTGTTGGAATCAAAAGCATCGACTTGCTAACCACAAATGATGGGAGGTACTCTTTATTTTAGAATTCAACCAATTAATATCAATAAGAAATGCAATTTAAGATCAAGAACTCTATTGTTTGTAGCAATTGAATGAATTCATGTTATAGACGATTCATGGAAATTGTTTTCATAATGAATACAGTCATTAGGAAAGAGTCAACAGATAATTTCATGGTGAATGCATGAAAAATAGTTCTTGTAACAAGAAGAGGAGCGTAATTAGCTTAAGGTGAGTAGAATCTCTCATTATTTAGGAATTATTCAAGTTCACATTAGCACGAAATGCAAACCCAGATGAATTACTCATTCGGTTAATGGATGTAAACAGATTTGGAGTAATAATGGTATTAATACTTGTTTGATTTAATTAATATACTTCGTTGTTTAGCAACATATGTCAATTTCATTATCACCGTATCCAAAAGTGTGTTTGGAATCAAAAGAGGAGCCTTGCTATCTAGAAATAATGGGAGGTACTCTTTATTTTAGAATTCAACCAATTAATATCAATAAAAAGTGAAATTTAAGATCAAGAACTCTATTGTTTGTAGCAATTGAATGAATCCATGTTATAGACAATTCATGGAAATTGTTTTCATAATGAATATAGTCGTTAAGAAAGAGTCAACAGATAATTTCACGGTGAAAGCATTAAAAATAGTTCTTGTAACAAGAAGAGGAACATAATTAGCTTGAGGTGGTTAGAAAGTCCCATTATTTAGTAATTAAACAAGTTCACATTGGCATGAAATGCTATCCAAGAGTAATGACTCATTTGGATGATGGATGCAAATAAATTTGCAGTAATAATGGTGTTAATACTTGTTTGATTTAATTAATATACTTCATTTTTTAGCAACATATATCAATTTAATTATCGCTTTATCAAAAAGTGTGTTTGGAATCAAAAGCATCGACTTGCTAATTACAAATGATGGGCGGTACTCTTTATTTTAGAATTCAACCAATTAATATCAATAAGAAATGCAATTTAAGATCAAAAACTCTATTGTTTGTTGCAATTGAATGAATTCATGTTATAAACAATTCATGGAAATTGTTTTCATAATGAATATAGTCGTTAAGAAAGAGTCAATAGATAATTTCACGGTTAATGCAAGAAAAATAGTTCTTGTAACAAGAAGAGGAGCGTAATTAGCTTAAGGTGAGTAGAAACTCTCATCATTTAGGAATTAATCAAGTTCACATTATCACGAAATGCAAGCCCAGATGAATTACTCCTTTCGCTGATAGATGTAAACAGATTTGGAGTAATAATGGTGTTAATACTTGTTTGATTTAATTAATATACTTCGTTGTTTAGCAACATATGTCAATTTCATTATGGCTTTATCAAAAATTGTATTTGGAATCAAAAGCATCGACTTGCTAACCACAAATAATGGGAGGTACTCTTTATTTTAGAATTCAACCAATTAATATCAATAAGAAATGCAATTTAAGAGCAAGAACTCTATTGTTTATTGCAATTGAATGAATTCATGTTATCAACGATTCATGGAAACTGTTTTCATAATGAATACAATCGTTAATAAAGAGTCAACAGATAATTTCATCCTGAATGCATGAAAAATAGTTCTTCAAACAAGAAGAGGAGCGTAATTAGCTTAAGGTGAGTAGAAAGTCTCATTATTTAGGAATTAATCAAGTTCACATTAGCACGAAATGCAAACCCAGATGAATTACTCCTTTGGCTGATGGATGTAAACAGATTTGGACTAATAATGGTGTTAATACTTGTTTGATTTAATTAATATACTTCATTGTTTTGCAACATATGTCAATTTAATTATCGCTTTATCAAAAAGTGTGTTTGGAATCAAAAGCATCGACTTGCTAACCACAAATAATGGGAGGTACTCTTTATTTTAGAATTCAACCAATTAATATCAATAAGAAATGCAATTTAAGAGCAAGAACTCTACTGTTTGTTGCAATTGAATGAATTCATGGTATAGACGATTCATGGAAACTGTTTTCATAATGAATACAGTCGTTAAGAAAGAGTCAACAGATAATTTCATGCTGAATGCATGAAAAATAGTTCTTGCAACAAGAAGAGGAGCGTAATTAGCTTAAGGTGACTAGAAACTCTCATTATTTAGGAATTAATCAAGTTCACATTAGCACGAAATGCAAGCCCAGATGAATTACTCCTTTGGCTGATGGATGTAAACAGATTTGGAGTAATAATGGTGTTAATACTTGTTTGATTTAATTAATATACTTCGTTGTTTAGCAAAATATGCCAATTTAATTATCGCTTTATCCAAAAGTGTGTTTGGAATCAAAAGCATCGACTTGCTAACCACAAATGATGGGAGGTACTCTCTATTTTAGAATTCAACCAATTAATATCAATAAGAAATGCAATTTAAGATCAAGAACTCTATTGTTTGTAGCAATTGAATGAATTCATGTTATAGACGATTCATGGAAATTGTTTTCATAATGAATACAGTCATTAAGAAAGAGTCAACAGATAATTTCATGGTGAATGCATGAAAAATAGTTCTTGTAACAAGAAGAGGAGCGTAATTAGCTTAAGGTGAGTAGAATCTCTCATTATTTAGGAATTATTCAAGTTCACATTAGCACGAAATGCAAACCCAGATGAATTACTCATTCGGTTAATGGATGTAAACAGATTTGGAGTAATAATGGTATTAATACTGGTTTGATTTAATTAATATACTTCGTTGTTTAGCAACATATGTCAATTTAATTATCGCTTTATCAAAAAGTGTGTTTGGAATCAAAAGCATCGACTTGCTAACCACAAATGATGGGAGGTACTCTCTATTTTAGAATTCAACCAATTAATATCAATAAGAAATGCAATTTAAGATCAAGAACTCTATTGTTTGTAGCAATTGAATGAATTCATGTTATAGACGATTCATGGAAATTGTTTTCATAATGAACATAGTCGTTAAGAAAGGGTCAACAGATAATTTCATGGTGAATGCATGAAAAATAGTTCTTGTAACAAGAAGAGGAGCGTAATTAGCTTACGGTGAGTAGAAACTCTCATTATTTAGGAATTAATCAGGTTCACATTAGCACGAAATGCAAACCCAGATGAATTACTCCTTTGGCTGATGGATGTAAACAAATTTGGAGTAATAATGGTGTTAATACTTGTTTGATTTAATTAATATACTTCATTGTTTTGCAACATATGTGAATTTAATTATTGCTTTATCAAAAAGTGTGTTTGGAATCAAAAGCATCGACTTGCTAACCACAAATGATGGGAGGTACTCTCTATTTTAGAATTCAACCAATTAATATCAATAAGAAATGCAATTTAAGATCAAGAACTCTATTGTTTGTAGCAATTGAATGAATTCATGTTATAGACGATTCATGGAAATTGTTTTCATAATGAATACAGTCATTAAGAAAGAGTCAACAGATAATTTCGTGGTGAATGCATGAAAAATAGTTCTTGTAACAAGAAGAGGAGCGTAATTAGCTTAAGGTGAGTAGAATCTCTCATTATTTAGGAATTATTCAAGTTCACATTAGCACGAAATGCAAACCCAGATGAATTACTCATTCGGTTAATGGATGTAAACAGATTTGGAGTAATAATGGTATTAATACTGGTTTGATTTAATTAATATACTTCGTTGTTTAGCAACATATGTCAATTTCATTATCGCTTTATCAAAAAGTGTGTTTGGAATCAAAACATTCGACCTGCTAACTAGAAATGATGGGAAGCACTCTTTATTTTAGAATTCAACCAATTAATATCAATAAGAAATGCAATTTAAGATCTAGAACTTTATTGTTTGTTGCAATTGAATGAATTCATGTTATAGACGATTCATCGAAATTGTTTTCATAATGAATATAGTTGTTAAGAAAGAGTCAACAGATAATTTCGTGGTGAATGCATGAAAAATAGTTCCTGTAACAAGAAAGGAGCCTAATTATCTTGAGGTGATTAGAAAGTCGAACTATTTAGTAATTAATCAAGTTCACATTGGCATGAAATGCTATCCAAGACGAATGACTCATTTGGTTGATGGACGCAAATAGATTCAGAGTAATAATGGTGTTAATACATGTTTGATTTAATTAATATACTTCATTGTTTAGCAACATATGTCAATTTCATTATCACCGTATCCAAAAGTGTGTTTGGAATCAAAAGAGGACCCTTGCTATCTAGAAATAATGGGAGGTACTCTTTATTTTAGAATTCAACCAATTAATATCAATAAAAAATGCAATTTAAGATCAAGAACTCTATTGTTTGTAGCAATTGAATGAATTCATGTTATAGACGATTCATGGAAATTGTTTTCATAATGAATATAGTCGTTAAGAAAGAGTCAACAGATAATTTCACGGTGAAAGCATTAAAAATAGTTCTTGTAACAAGAAGAGGAACATAATTAGCTTGAGGTGGTTAGAAAGTTCACATTGGCATGAAATGCTATCCAAGAGTAATGACTCATTTGGATGATGGACGGAAATAGATTTGCAGTAATAATGGTGTTAATACTTGTTTGATTTAATTAATATACTTCATTGTTTAGCAACATATGTGAATTTAATTATCGCTTTATCAAAAAGTGTGTTTGGAATCAAAAGCATCGACTTGCTAATTACAAATGATGGGAGGTACTCTTTATTTTAGAATTCAACCAATTAATATCAATAAGAAATGCAATTTAAGATCAAAAACTCTATTGTTTGTTGCAATTGAATGAATTCATGTTATAGACAATTCATGGAAATTGTTTTCATAATGAATATAGTCGTTAAGAAAGAGTCAACAGATAATTTCATGGTGAATGCAAGAAAAATAGTTCTTGTAACAAGAAGAGGAGCGTAATTAGCTTAAGGTGAGTAGAAACTCTCATCATTTAGGAATTAATCAAGTTCACATTATCACGAAATGCAAGCCCAGATGAATTCCTCCTTTCGCTGATGGATGTAAACAGATTTGGAGTAATAATGGTGTTAATACTTGTTTGATTTAATTAATATACTTCGTTGTTTAGCAACATATGTCAATTTCATTATGGCTTTATCAAAAATTGTATTTGGATTCAAAAGCATCGACTTGCTAACCACAAATAATGGGAGGTACTCTTTATTTTAGAATTCAACCAATTAATATCAATAAGAAATGCAATTTAAGAGCAAGAACTCTATTGTTTATTGCAATTGAATGAATTCATGTTATAGACGATTCATGGAAACTGTTTTCATAATGAATACAGTCATTAAGAAAGAGTGAACAGATAATTTCATGGTGAATGCATGAAAAATAGTTCTTGTAACAAGAAGAGGAGCATAATTAGCTTAAGGTGACTAGAAACTCTCATTATTTAGGAATTAATCAAGTTCACATTAGCACGAAATGCAAACCCAGATGAATTACTCCTTTGGCTGATGGACGCAAACAGATTTGGAGTAATAATGGTTTTAATACTTGTTTGATTTAATTAATATACTTCATTGTTTTGCAACATATGTCAATTTAATTATCGCTTTATCAAAAAGTGTGTTTGGAATCAAAAGCATCGACTTGCTAACCACAAATGATGGGAGGTACTCTTTATTTTAGAATTCAACCAATTAATATCAATAAGAAATGCAATTTAAGAGCAAGAACTCTATTGTTTGTTGCAATTGAATGAATTCATGTTATAGACGATTCATGGAAACTGTTTTCATAATGAATACAGTCGTTAAGAAAGAGTCAACAGATAATTTCATGGTGAATGCATGAAAAATAGTTCTTGCAACAAGAAGAGGAGCGTAATTAGCTTAAGGTGACTAGAAACTCTCATTATTTAGGAATTAATCAAGTTCACATTAGCACGAAATGCAAACCCAGATGAATTACTCCTTTGGCTGATGGATGTAAATAGATTTGGAGTAATAATGGTTTTAATACTTGTTTGATTTAATTAATATACTTCGTTGTTTAGCAACATATGTCAATTTCATATGGCTTTATCAAAAATTGTATTTGGAATCAAAAGCATCGACTTGCTAACCACAAATGATGGGAGGTACTCTTTATTTTAGAATTCAACCAATTAATATCAATAAGAAATGCAATTTGAGATCAAGAACTCTATTGTTTGTAGCAATTGAATGAATTCATGTTATAGACGATTGAAGGAAATTGTTTTCATAATGAATACAGTCGTTAAGAAAGAGTCAACAGATAATTTCATGGTGAATGCATTAAAAATAGTTCTTGTAACAAGAAGAGGAGCGTAATTAGCTTAAGGTGAGTAGAAACTCTCATTATTTAGGAATTAATCAGGTTCACATTAGCACGAAATGCAAACCCAGATGAATTACTCCTTTGGCTGATGGACGCAAATAGATTTGGAGTAATAATGGTGTTAATACTTGTTTGATTTAATTAATATACTTCATTGTTTTGCAACATATGTCAATTTAATTATCGCTTTATCAAAAAGTGTGTTTGGAATCAAAAGCATCGACTTGCTAACCACAAATAATGGGAGGTACTCTTTATTTTAGAATTCAACCAATTAATATCAATAAGTAATGCAATTTGAGATCAAGAACTCTATTGTTTGTAGCAATTGAATGAATTCATGTTATAGACGATTGAAGGAAATTGTTTTCATAATGAATACAGTCGTTAAGAAAGAGTCAACAGATAATTTCATGGTGAATGCATTAAAAATAGTTCTTGTAACAAGAAGAGGAGCGTAATTAGCTTAAGGTGAGTAGAAACTCTCATTATTTAGGAATTAATCAGGTTCACATTAGCACGAAATGCAAACCCAGATGAATTACTCCTTTGGCTGATGGACGCAAATAGATTTGGAGTAATAATGGTGTTAATACTTGTTTGATTTAATTAATATACTTCATTGTTTTGCAACATATGTCAATTTAATTATCGCTTTATCAAAAAGTGTGTTTGGAATCAAAAGCATCGACTTGCTAACCACAAATAATGGGAGGTACTCTTTATTTTAGAATTCAACTAATTAATATCAATAAGAAATGCAATTTAAGAGCAAGAACTCTATTGTTTGTTGCAATTGAATGAATTCATGTTATAGACGATTCATGGAAATTGTTTTCATAATGAATACAGTCGTTAAGAAAGAGTCAACAGATAATTTCATGCCGAATGCATGAAAAATAGTTCTTGTAACAAGAAGAGGAGCGTAATTAGCTTAAAGTGACTAGAAACTCTCATTATTTGGGCATTAATCAAGTTCACATTAGCACGAAATGCAAACCCAGATGAATTACTCCTTTGGCTGATGGATGTAAATAGATTTGGAGTAATAATGGTGTTAATACTTGTTTGATTTAATTAATATACTTCGTTGTTTAGCAAGATATGTCAATTTCATTATCGCTTTATCAAAAAGTGTGTTTGGAATCAAAAGATTTGACCTGCTAACCACAAATGATGGGAGGCACTCTTTCTTTTAGAATTGAACCAATTAATATCAATAAGAAATGCAATTTAAGATCAAGAACTCTATTATTTGTTGCAATTGAATGAATTCATGTTATAGACGATTCATGGAAATTGTTTTCTTAATGAATATAGTCGTTAAGAAAGAGTCAATAGATAATTTCATGGTGAATGCATTAAAAATAGTTCTTGTAACAAGAAGAGGAGCGTAATTAGCTTAAGGTGACTAGAAACTCTCATTATTTAGGAATTAATCAAGTTCACATTAGCACGAAATGCAAACCCAGATGAATTACTCCTTTGGATGATGGACGCAAACAGATTTAGAGTAATAATTTTGTTAATACTTGTTTGATTTAATTAATATACTTCGTTGTTTAGCAACATATGTCAATTTAATTATTGCTTTATCCAAAAGTGTGTTTGGAATCAAAAACATCGACTTGCTCACCTCAAATGATGGGAGGTACTCTTTATTTTAGAATTCAACCAATTAATATCAATAAGAAATGCAATTTAAGATCAAGAACTCTATTGTTTGTAGCAATTGAATGAATTCATGTTATAGACGATTCATGGAAATTGTTTTCATAATGAATATAGTAGTAGTTAAGAAAGAGTCAACATATAATTACATGGTGAAAGCATTAGAAATAGTTCTTGTAACAAGAGGAGCAACGTAATTAGCTTGAGGTGGTTAGAAAGTCCCATTATTTAGTAATTAAACAATTTCACATTGGCATGAAATGCTATCCTAGAGGAATGACACATTTGGCTGATGGACGCAAACTGATTTGGAGTAATAATGGTGTTAATACTTGTTTGATTTAATTAATATACTTCGTTGTTTAGCAACATATGTCAATTTAATTATCGCTTTATCCAAAAGTGTGTTTGGAATCAAAAGCATCGACTTGCTAACCTCAAATGATGGGAGGTACTCTTTATTTTAGAATTCAACCAATTAATATCAATAAGAAATGCAATTTAATATCAAGAACTCTATTGTTTGTAGCAATTGAATGAATTCATGTTATAGACGATTCATGGAAATTGTTTTCATAATGAATATAGTAGTTAAGAAAGAGTCAACATATAATTACATGGTGAAAGCATTAGAAATAGTTCTTGTAACAAGAGGAGCAACGTAATTAGCTTGAGGTGGTTAGAAAGTCCCATTATTTAGTAATTAAACAATTTCACATTGGCATGAAATGCTATCCTAGAGGAATGACACATTTGGCTGATGGACGCAAACTAATTTGGAGTAATAATGGTATTAATACTGGTTTGATTTAATTAATATACTTCATTGTTTTGCAACATATGTCAATTTAATTATCGCTTTATCAAAAAGTGTGTTTGGAATCAAAAGCATCGACTTGCTAACCACAAATAATGGGAGGTACTCTTTATTTTAGAATTCAACCAATTAATATCAATAAGAAATGCAATTTGAGATCAAGAACTCTATTGTTTGTAGCAATTGAATGAATTCATGTTATAGACGATTCAAGGAAATTGTTTGCATAATGAATAATGTCGTTAAGAAAGAGTCAACAGATAATTTCATGGTGAATGCATTAAAAATAGTTCTTGTAACAAGAAGAGGAGCGTAATTAGCTTAAGGTGAGTAGAAACTCTCATTATTTAGGAATTAATCAGGTTCACATTAGCACGAAATGCAAACCCAGATGAATTACTCCTTTGGCTGATGGACGCAAATAGATTTGGAGTAATAATGGTGTTAATACTTGTTTGATTTAATTAATATACTTCATTGTTTTGCAACATATGTCAATTTAATTATCGCTTTATCAAAAAGTGTGTTTGGAATCAAAAGCATCGACTTGCTAACCACAAATAATGGGAGGTACTCTTTATTTTAGAATTCAACTAATTAATATCAATAAGAAATGCAATTTAAGAGCAAGAACTCTATTGTTTGTTGCAATTGAATGAATTCATGTTATAGACGATTCATGGAAATTGTTTTCATAATGAATACAGTCGTTAAGAAAGAGTCAACAGATAATTTCATGCCGAATGCATGAAAAATAGTTCTCTTGTAACAAGAAGAGGAGCGTAATTAGCTTAAAGTGACTAGAAACTCTCATTATTTGGGCATTAATCAAGTTCACATTAGCACGAAATGCAAACCCAGATGAATTACTCCTTTGGCTGATGGATGTAAATAGATTTGGAGTAATAATGGTGTTAATACTTGTTTGATTTAATTAATATACTTCGTTGTTTAGCAAGATATGTCAATTTCATTATCGCTTTATCAAAAAGTGTGTTTGGAATCAAAAGATTTGACCTGCTAACCACAAATGATGGGAGGCACTCTTTCTTTTAGAATTGAACCAATTAATATCAATAAGAAATGCAATTTAAGATCAAGAACTCTATTATTTGTTGCAATTGAATGAATTCATGTTATAGACGATTCATGGAAATTGTTTTCTTAATGAATATAGTCGTTAAGAAAGAGTCAATAGATAATTTCATGGTGAATGCATTAAAAATAGTTCTTGTAACAAGAAGAGGAGCGTAATTAGCTTAAGGTGACTAGAAACTCTCATTATTTAGGAATTAATCAAGTTCACATTAGCACGAAATGCAAACCCAGATGAATTACTCCTTTGGATGATGGACGCAAACAGATTTAGAGTAATAATTTTGTTAATACTTGTTTGATTTAATTAATATACTTCGTTGTTTAGCAACATATGTCAATTTAATTATTGCTTTATCCAAAAGTGTGTTTGGAATCAAAAACATCGACTTGCTCACCTCAAATGATGGGAGGTACTCTTTATTTTAGAATTCAACCAATTAATATCAATAAGAAATGCAATTTAAGATCAAGAACTCTATTGTTTGTAGCAATTGAATGAATTCATGTTATAGACGATTCATGGAAATTGTTTTCATAATGAATATAGTAGTTAAGAAAGAGTCAACATATAATTACATGGTGAAAGCATTAGAAATAGTTCTTGTAACAAGAGGAGCAACGTAATTAGCTTGAGGTGGTTAGAAAGTCCCATTATTTAGTAATTAAACAATTTCACATTGGCATGAAATGCTATCCTAGAGGAATGACACATTTGGCTGATGGACGCAAACTGATTTGGAGTAATAATGGTGTTAATACTTGTTTGATTTAATTAATATACTTCGTTGTTTAGCAACATATGTCAATTTAATTATCGCTTTATCCAAAAGTGTGTTTGGAATCAAAAGCATCGACTTGCTAACCTCAAATGATGGGAGGTACTCTTTATTTTAGAATTCAACCAATTAATATCAATAAGAAATGCAATTTAATATCAAGAACTCTATTGTTTGTAGCAATTGAATGAATTCATGTTATAGACGATTCATGGAAATTGTTTTCATAATGAATATAGTAGTTAAGAATGAGTCAACATATAATTACATGGTGAAAGCATTAGAAATAGTTCTTGTAACAAGAGGAGCAACGTAATTAGCTTGAGGTGGTTAGAAAGTCCCATTATTTAGTAATTAAACAATTTCACATTGGCATGAAATGCTATCCTAGAGGAATGACACATTTGGCTGATGGACGCAAACTGATTTGGAGTAATAATGGTATTAATACTGGTTTGATTTAATTAATATACTTCATTGTTTTGCAACATATGTCAATTTAATTATCGCTTTATCAAAAAGTGTGTTTGGAATCAAAAGCATCGACTTGCTAACCACAAATAATGGGAGGTACTCTTTATTTTAGAATTCAACCAATTAATATCAATAAGAAATGCAATTTGAGATCAAGAACTCTATTGTTTGTAGCAATTGAATGAATTCATGTTATAGACGATTCAAGGAAATTGTTTGCATAATGAATAATGTCGTTAAGAAAGAGTCAACAGATAATTTCATGGTGAATGCATTAAAAATAGTTCTTGTAACAAGAAGAGGAGCGTAATTAGCTTAAGGTGAGTAGAAACTCTCATTATTTAGGAATTAATCAAGTTCGCATTAGCACGAAATGCAAACCCAGCTGAATTACTCCTTTGGCTGATGGACGCAAACAGATTTGGAGTAATAATGGTGTTAATACTTGTTTGATTTAATTAATATACTTCATTGTTTTGCAACATATGTCAATTTAATTATCGCTTTATCAAAAAGTGTGTTTGGAATCAAAAGCATCGACTTGCTAACCACAAATAATGGGAGGTACTCTTTATTTTAGAATTCAACCAATTAATATCAATAAGAAATGCAATTTAAGAGCAAGAACTCCATTGTTTGTTGCAATTGAATGAATTCATGTTATAGACGATTCATGAAAATTGTTTTCATAATGAATACAGTCGTTAAGCAAGAGTCAACAGATAATTTCATGCCGAATGCATGAAAAATAGTTCTTGTAACAAGAAGAGGAGCGTAATTAGCTTAAGGTGACTAGAAACTCTCATTATTTAGGAATTAATCAAGTTCACATTAGCACGAAATGCAACCCCAGATGAATTACTCCTTTGGCTGATGGATGTAAACAGATTTGGAGTAATAGTGGTGTTAATACTTGTTTGATTTAATTAATATACTTCGTTGTTTAGCAAGATATGTCAATTTCATTATCGCTTTATCAAAAAGTGTGTTTGGAATCAAAAGATTTGACCTGCTAACCACAAATGATGGGAGGCACTCTTTCTTTTAGAATTGAACCAATTAATATCAATAAGAAATGCAATTTAAGATCAAGAACTCTATTGTTTGTTGCAATTGAATGAATTCATGTTATAGACGATTCATGGAAATTGTTTTCCTAATGAATATAGTAGTTAAGAAAGAGTCAATAGATAATTTCATGGTGAATGCATTAAAAATAGTTCTTGTAACAAGAAGAGGAACGTAATTAGCTTGAGGTGGTTAGAAAGTCCCATTATTTTGTAATTAAACAAGCTCACATTGGCATGAAATGCTATCCAAGAGTAATGACTCATTTGGATGATGGACGCAAACAGATTTGGAGTAATAATGGTGTTAATACTTGTTTGATTTAATTAATATACTTCGTTGTTTAGCAACATATGTCAATTTAATTATCGCTTTATCCAAAAGTGTGTTTGGAATCAAAAGCATCGACTTGCTAACCACAAATGATGGGAGGTACACTTTATTTTAGAATTCAACCAATTAATATCAATAAGAAATGCAATTTAAGAGCAAGAACTCTATTGTTTGTTGCAATTGAATGAATTCATGTTATAGACGATTCATGGAAATTGTTTTTATAATGAATATAGTAGTTAAGAAAGAGTCAACAGATAATTACATGGTGAAAGCATTTGAAATAGTTCTTGTAACAAGAAGAGCAACGTAATTAGCTTGAGGTGGTTAGAAAGTCCCATTATTTAGTAATTAAACAATTTCACATTGGCATGAAATGCTATCCAAGAGGAATGACTCATTTGGCTGATGGACGCAAACTGATTTGGAGTAATAATGGTGTTTATACCTGTTTGATTTAATTAATATACTTCGTTGTTTGGCAACATATGTCAATTTAATTATCGCTTTATCCAAAAGTGTGTTTGGAATCAAAAGCATCGACTTGCTAACCACAAATGATGGGAGGTACTCTCTATTTTAGAATTCAACCAATTAATATCAATAAGAAATGCAATTTAAGATCAAGAACTCTATTGTTTGTAGCAATTGAATGAATTCATGTTATAGACGATTCATGGAAATTGTTTTCATAATGAATACAGTCGTTAAGAAAGAGTCAACAGATAATTACATGGTGAAAGCATTAGAAAAAGTTCTTGTAACAAGAAGAGCAACGTAATTAGCTTAAGGTAGTTAGAAAGTCCCATTATTTAGTAATTAAACAATTTCACATTGGCATGAAATGCTATCCAAGAGGAATGACTCATTTGGCTGATGGACGCAAACAGATTTGGAGTAATAATGGTGTTAATACTTGTTTGTTTTAATTAATATACTTCGTTATTTAGCAACATATGTCAATTTAATTATCGCTTTATCAAAAAGTGTGTTTGGAATCAAAAGCATCGACTTGCTAACCACAAATGATGGGACGTACTATCTATTTTAGAATTCATCCAATTAATATCAATAAGAAATGAAATTTAAGATCAAGAACTCTATTGTTTGTAGCAATTGAATGAATTCATGTTATAGACGATTCATGGAAATTGTTTTCATAATGAATATAGTCGTTAAGAAAGCGTCAACAGATAATTTCATGGTGAATGCATGAAAAATAGTTCTTGTAACAAGAAGAGGAGCGTAATTAGCATACGGTGTGTAGAAACTCTCATTATTTAGGAATTAATCAGGTTCACATTAGCACGAAATGCAAACCCAGATGAATTACTCCTTTGGCTGATGGATGTAAACAGATTTGGAGTAATAATGGTGTTAATACTTGTTTGATTTAATTAATATACTTCATTGTTTTGCAACATATGTCAATTTAATTATCGCTTTATCAAAAATTGTTTTTGGAAACAAAAGCATCGACTTGCTAACCACAAATGATGGGAGGTACTCTTTATTTTAGAATTCAACCAATTAATATCAATAAGAAATGCAATTTAAGATCAAGAACTCTATTGTTTGTTGCAATTGAATGAATTCATGTTATAGACGATTCATGAAAATTGTTTTCATAGTGAATATAGTCGTTAAGAAAGAGTCAACAGATAATTTCATGGTGAATGCAAGAAAAATAGTTCTTGTAACAAGAAGAGGAGCCTAATTATCTTGAGGTGATTAGAAAGTCCCACTATTTAGTAATTAATCAAGTTCACATTGGCATGAAATGCTATCCAAGACGAATGACTCATTTGGTTGATGGACGCAAACAGATTCAGAGTGATAATGGTGTTAATACATGTTTGATTTAATTAATATACTTCATTGTTTAGCAACATATGTCAATTTAATTATCGCTTTATCAAAAAGTGTGTTTGGAGTCAAAAGCATCGACTTGCTAATTACAAATGATGGGAGGTACTCTTTATTTTAGAATTCAACCAATTAATATCAATAAGAAATGCAATTTAAGAGCAAGAACTCTATTGTTTGTTGCAATTGAATGAACTCTTGTTATAGACGATTCATGGAAATTGTTTTCATAATGAATACAGTCGTTAGGAAAGAGTCAACAGATAATTTCATTCCAAATGCATGAAAAATAGTTCTTGTAACAAGAAGAGGAGCGTAATTAGCTTAAGGTGAGTAGAAACTCTCATTATTTAGGAATTAATCAAGTTCACATTAGCACCCAGATGAATTACTCCTTTGGTTAATGGATGTAAACAGATTTGGAGTAATAATGGTATTAATACTGGTTTGATTTAATTAATATACTTCGGTGTTTAGCAACATATGTCAATTTCATTATCGCTTTATCAAAAAGTGTGTTTGGAATCAAAACATTCGACCTGCTAACTAGAAATGATGGGAAGCACTCTTTATTTTAGAATTCAACCAATTAATATCGATAAGAAATGCAATTTAAGAGCAAGAACTCTATTGTTTGTTGCAATTGAATGAATTCATGTTATAGACGATTCATGCAAATTGTTTTCATAATGAATACAGTCGTTAAGAAAGAGTCAATAGATAATTTCATTCCGAATGCATGAAAAATAGTTCTTGTAACAAGAAGAGGAGCGTAATTAGCTTAAGGTGAGTAGAAACTCTCATTATTTAGGAATTAATCAAGTTCACATTAGCACCCAGATGAATTACTCCTTTGGTTAATGGATGAAAACAGATTTGGAGTAATAATGGTATTAATACTGGTTTGATTTAATTAATATACTTCGGTGTTTAGCAACATATGTCAATTTCATTATCGCTTTATCAAAAAGTGTGTTTGGAATCAAAACATTCGACCTGCTAACTAGAAATGATGGGAAGCACTCTTTATTTTAGAATTCAACCAGTTAATATCAATAAGAAATGCAATTTCAGATCAAGAACTCTATTGTTTGTAGCAATTGAATGAATTCATGTTATAGACGATTCATGGAAATTGTTTTCATAATGAATATAGTAGTTGAGAAAGAGTCAACAGATAATTACATGGTGAAAGCATTAGTAATAGTTCTTGTAACAAGAAGAGCAACGTAATTAGCTTGAGGTGGTTAGAAAGTCCCATTATTTAGTAATTAAACAATTTCACATTGGCATGAAATGCTATCCAAGAGTAATGACTCATTTGGATGATGGACGCAAACTGATTTGGAGTAATAATGGTGTTAATACTTGTTTGATTTAATTAATATACTTTGTTGTTTAGCAACATATGTCAATTTAATTATCGCTTTATCCAAAAGTGTGTTTGGAATCAAAAGCATCGACTTGCTAACCACAAATGATGGGAGGTACACTTTATTTTAGAATTCAACCAATTAATATCAATAAGAAATGCAATTTAAGAGCAAGAACTCTATTGTTTGTTGCAATTGAATGAATTCATGTTATAGACGATTCATGGAAATTGTTTTTATAATGAATATAGTAGTTAAGAAAGAGTCAACAGATAATTACATGGTGAAAGCATTTGAAATAGTTCTTGTAACAAGAAGAGCAACGTAATTAGCTTGAGGTGGTTAGAAAGTCCCATTATTTAGTAATTAAACAATTTCACATTGGCATGAAATGCTATCCAAGAGGAATGACTCATTTGGCTGATGGACGCAAACTGATTTGGAGTAATAATGGTGTTTATACCTGTTTGATTTAATTAATATACTTCGTTGTTTGGCAACATATGTCAATTTAATTATCGCTTTATCCAAAAGTGTGTTTGGAATCAAAAGCATCGACTTGCTAACCACAAATGATGGGAGGTACTCTCTATTTTAGAATTCAACCAATTAATATCAATAAGAAATGCAATTTAAGATCAAGAACTCTATTGTTTGTAGCAATTGAATGAATTCATGTTATAGACGATTCATGGAAATTGTTTTCATAATGAATACAGTCGTTAAGAAAGAGTCAACAGATAATTTCATGCTGAATGCATGAAAAATAGTTCTTGAAACCAGAAGATGAGCGTAATTAGCTTAAGGTGAGTAGAAACTCTCATTATTTAGGAATTAATCCAGTTCACATTAGCACAAAATGCAAACCCAGATGAATTACTCCTTTGGCTGATGGATGTAAACATATTTGGAGTAATAATGGTTTTAATACTTGTTTGATTGAATTAATATACTTCGTTGTTTAGCAACATATGTCAACTTCATATGGCTTTATCAAAAATTGTATTTGGAATCAAAAGCATCGACTTGCTAACCACAAATGATGGGAGGTACTCTTTATTTTAGAATTCAACCAATTAATATCAATAAGAAATGCAATTTGAGATCAAGAACTCTGTTGTTTGTAGCAATTGAATGAATTCATGTTATAGACGATTCAAGGAAATTGTTTTCATAATGAATACTGTCGTTAAGAAAGAGTCAACAGATAATTTCATGGTGAATGCATTAAAAATAGTTCTTGTAACAAGAAGAGGAGCGTAATTAGCTTAAGGTGAGTAGAAACTCTCATTATTTAGGAATTAATCAAGTTCACATTAGCACGAAATGCAAACCCAGATGAATTACTCCTTTGGCTGATGGACGCAAACAGATTTGGAGTAATAATGGTGTTAATACTTGTTTGATTTAATTAATATACTTCATTGTTTTGCAACATATGTCAATTTAATTATCGCTTTATCAAAAAGTGTGTTTGGAATCAAAAGCATCGACTTGCTAACCACAAATAATGGGAGGTACTCTTTATTTTAGAATTCAACCAATTAATATCAATAAGAAATGCAATTTAAGATTAAGAACTCTATTGTTTGTTGCAATTGAATGAATTCATGTTATAGACGATTCATGGATATTGTTTTCAAAGTGAATGTAGTCGTTAAGAAAGAGTCAACAGATAATTTCGTGGTGAATGCATGAAAAATAGTTCCTGTAACAAGAAGAGGAGCCTAATTATCTTGAGGTGATTAGAAAGTCCAACTATTTAGTAATTAATCAAGTTCACATTGGCATGAAATGCTATCCAAGACGAATGACTCATTTGGATGATGGACGCAAATAGATTCAGAGTAATAATGGTGTTAATACATGTTTGATTTAATTAATATACTTCATTGTTTAGCAACATATGTGAATTTCATTATCACCGTATCCAAAAGTGTGTTTGGAATCAAAAGCATCGACTTGCTAACCACAAATGATGGGAGGTACTATCTATTTTAGAATTCAACCAATTAATATCAATAAGAAATGAAATTTAAGATCAAGAACTCTATTGTTTGTAGCAATTGAATGAATTCATGTTATAGACGATTCATGGAAATTGTTTTCATAATGAATATAGTCGTTAAGAAAGAGTCAACAGATAATTTCACGGTGAAAGCATTAAAAATAGTTCTTGTAACAAGAAGAGGAACATAATTAGCTTGATGTGGTTAGAAAGTCCCATTATTTAGTAATTAAACAAGTTCACATTGGCATGAAATGCTATCCAAGAGTAATGACTCATTTGGATGATGGACGCAAATAGATTTGCAGTAATAATGGTGTTAATACTTGTTTGATTTAATTAATATACTTCGTTGTTTAGCAACATATGTCAATTTAATTATCGCTTTATCAAAAAGTGTGTTTGGAATCAAAAGCAACCACTTGCTAATTACAAATGATGGGAGGTACTCTTTATTTTAGAATTCAACCAATTAATATCAATAAGAAATGCAATTTAAGATCAAAAACTCTATTGTTTGTTGCAATTGAATGAATTCATGTTATAGACGATTCATGGAAACTGTTTTCAAAATGAATACAGTCGTTAAGAAAGAGTCAACAGATAATTTCATGGTGAATGCATGAAAAATAGTTCTTGTAACAAGAAGAGGAGCGTAACAACAGAAACTCTCATCATTTAGGAATTAATCAAGTTCACATTATCACGAAATGCAAGCCCAGATGAATTACTCCTTTCGCTGATGGATGTAAACAGATTTGGAGTAATAATGGTGTTAATAGTTGTTTGATTTAATTAATATACTTCGTTGTTTAGCAACATATGTCAATTTCATATGGCTTTATCAAAAATTGTATTTGGAATCAAAAGCATCGACTTGCTAACCACAAATGATGGGAGGTACTCTTTATTTTAGAATTCAACTAATTAATATCAATAAGAAATGCAATTTGAGATCAAGAACTCTATTGTTTGTAGCAATTGAATGAATTCATGTTATAGACGATTCAAGGAAATTGTTTTCATAATGAATACAGTCGTTAAGAAAGAGTCAACAGATAATTTCATGGTGAATGCATTAAAAATAGTTCTTATAACAAGAAGAGGAGCGTAATTAGCTTAAGGTGAGTAGAAACTCTCATTATTTAGGAATTAATCAGGTTCACATTAGCACGAAATGCAAACCCAGATGAATTACTCATTTGGCTGATGGACGCAAACAGATTTGGAGTAATAATGGTTTTAATACTTGTTTGATTTAATTAATATACCTCATTGTTTTGCAACATATGTCAATTTAATTATCGCTTTATCAAAAAGTGTGTTTGGAATCAAAAGCATCGACTTGCTAACCACAAATAATGGGAGGTACTCTTTATTTTAGAATTCAACCAATTAATATCAATAAGAAATGCAATTTAAGAGCAAGAACTCTATTGTTTGTTGCAATTGAATGAATTCATGTTATAGACGATTCATGAAAATTGTTTTCATAATGAATACAGTCATTAAGAAAGAGTCAACAGATAATTTCATGCCGAATGCATGAAAAATAGTTCTTGTAACAAGAAGAGGAGCGTAATTAGTTTAAGGTGACTAGAAACTCTCATTATTTAGGAATTAATCAAGTTCACATTAGCACGAAATGCAACCCCAGATGAATTACTCCTTTGGCTGATGGATGTAAACAGATTTGGAGTAATAATGGTGTTAATACTTGTTTGATTTAATTAATATACTTCGTTGTTTAGCAACATATGTCAATTTAATTATCGCTTTATCCAAAAGTGTGTTTGGAATCAAAAGCATCGACTTGCTAACCTCAAATGATGGGAGGTACTCTTTATTTTAGAATTCAACCAATTAATATCAATAAGAAATGCAATTTAAGATTAAGAACTCTATTGTTTGTTGCAATTGAATGAATTCATGTTATAGACGATTCATGGAAATTGTTTTCATAGTGAATATAGTCGTTAAGAAAGAGTCAACAGATAATTTCGTGGTGAATGCATGAAAAATAGTTCCTGTAACAAGAAGAGGAGCCTAATTATCTTGAGGTGATTAGAAAGTCCAACTATTTAGTAATTAATCAAGTTCACATTGGCATGAAATGCAACCCCAGATGAATTACTCCTTTGGCTAATGGATGTAAACAGATTTGGAGTAATAATGGTGTTAATACTTGTTTGATTTAATTAATATACTTCATTGTTTAGCAACATATGTCAATTTAATTATCGCTTTATCAAAAAGTGTGTTTGGAATCAAAAGCAACGACTTGCTAATTACAAATGATGGGAGGTACTCTTTATTTTAGAATTCAACCAATTAATATCAATAAGAAATGCAATTTAAGATCAAAAACTCTATTGTTTGTTGCAATTGAATGAATTCATGTTATAGACGATTCATGGAAACTGTTTTCAAAATGAATACAGTCGTTAAGAAAGAGTCAACAGATAATTTCATGCTGAATGCATGAAAAATAGTTCTTGTAACAAGAAGAGAAGCGTAATTAGCTTAAGGTGAGTAGAAACTCTCATCATTTAGGAATTAATCAAGTTCACATTATCACGAAGTGCAAGCCCAGATGAATTACTCCTTTCGCTGATGGATGTAAACAGATTTGGAGTAATAATGGTGTTAATACTTGTTTGATTTTATTAATATACTTCGTTGTTTAGAAACATATGTCAATTTCATTATGGCTTTATCAAAAATTGTATTTGGAATCAAAAGCATCGACTTGCTAACCACAAATAATGGGGGGTACTCTTTATTTTAGAATTCAACCAATTAATATCAATAAGAAATGCAATTTAAGAGCAAGAACTCTATTGTTTGTTGCAATTGAATGAATTCATCTTATAGACGATTCATGGAAATTGTTTTCATAATGAATATAATAGTTAAGAAAGAGTCAACAGATAATTACATGGTGAAAGCATTAGAAATAGTTCTTGTAACAAGAAGAGCAACGTAATTAGCTTGAGGTGGTTAGAAAGTCCCATTATTTAGTAATTAAACAATTTCACATTGGCATGAAATGCTATCCAAGAGGAATGACTCATTTGGCTGATGGACGCAAACAGATTTGGAGTAATAATGGTGTTAATACTTGTTTGATTTAATTAATATACTTCGTTCTTTAGCAACATATGTCAATTTAATTATCGCTTTATCAAAAAGTGTGTTTGGAATCAAAAGCATCGACTTGCTAACCACAAATGATGGGAGGTACTATCTATTTTAGAATTCAACCAATTAATATCAATAAGAAATGAAATTTAAGATCAAGAACTCTGTTGTTTGTAGCAATTGAATGAATTCATGTTATAGACGATTCATGGAAATTGTTTTCATAATGAATATAGTCGTTAAGAAAGAGTCAACAGATAATTTCATGGTGAATGCATGAAAAATAGTTCTTGTAACAAGAAGAGGAGCGTAATTAGCATACGGTGTGTGGAAACTCTCATTATTTAGGAATTAATCAGGTTCACATTAGCACGAAATGCAAACCCAGAGGAATTACTCCTTTGGCTGATGGATGTAAACAGATTTGGAGTAATAATGGTGTTAATACTTGTTTGATTTAATTAATATACTTCATTGTTTTGCAACATATGTCAATTTAATTATCGCTTTATCAAAAAGTGTTTTTGGAAACAAAAGCATCGACTTGCTAACCACAAATGATGGGAGGTACTCTTTATTTTAGAATTCAACCAATTAATATCAATAAGAAATGCAATTTAAGATCAAGAACTCTATTGTTTGTTGCAATTGAATGAATTCATGTTATAGACGATTCATGAAAATTGTTTTCATAGTGAATATAGTCGTTAAGAAAGAGTCAATAGATAATTTCATGGTGAATGCAAGAAAAATAGTTCTTGTAACAAGAAGAGGAGCCTAATTAGCTTGAGGTGATTAGAAAGTCCCACTATTTAGTAATTAATCAAGTTCACATTGGCATGAAATGCTATCCAAGACAAATGACTCATTTGGATGATGGACGCAAACAGATTTGGAGTAATAATGGTGTTAATACTTGTTTGATTTAATTAATATACTTTGTTGTTTAGCAACATATGTCAATTTAATTATCGCTTTATCCAAAAGTGTGTTTGGAATCAAAAGCATTGACTTGCTAACCTCAAATGATGGGAGGTACTCTTTATTTTAGAATTCAACCAATTAATATCAATAAGAAATGCAATTTAATATCAAGAACTCTATTGTTTGTAGCAATTGAATGAATTCATGTTATAGACGATTCATGGAAACTGTTTTCATAATGAATACAGTCGTTAAGAAAGAGTCAACAGATAATTTCATGCGGAATGCATGAAAAATAGTTCTTGCAACAAGAAGAGGAGCGTAATTAGCTTATGGTGACTAGAAACTCTCATTATTTAAGAATTAATCAAGTTCACATTAGCACGAAATGCAAACCCAGATGAATTACTCCTTTGGCTGATGGACGCAAACAGATTTGGAGTAATAATGGTGTTAATACTTGTTTGATTTAATTAATATACTTCATTGTTTTGCAACATATGTCAATTTAATTATCGCTTTATCAAAAAGTGTGTTTGGAATCAAAAGCATCGACTTGCTAACCAAAAATAATGGGAGGTACTCTTTATTTTAGAATTCAACCAATTAATATCAATAAGAAATGCAATTTAAGAGCAAGAACTCTATTGTTTGTTGCAATTGAATGAATTCATGTTTTAGACGATTCATGGAAACTGTTTTCATAATGAATACAGTCGTTAAGAAAGAGTCAACAGATAATTTCATGTGGAATGCATGAAAAATAGTTCTTGCAACAAGAAGAGGAGCGTAATTAGCTTAAGGTGACTAGAAACTCTCATTATTTAGGAATTAATCAAGTTCACATTAGCACGAAATGCAAACCCAGATGAATTACTCCTTTGGCTGATGGATGTAAACAGATTTGGAGTAATAATGGTGTTAATACTTGTTTGATTTAATTAATATACTTCGTTGTTTAGCAACATATGTCAATTTCATATGGCTTTATCAAAAATTGTATTTGGAATCAAAAGCATCGACTTACTAACCACAAATGATGGGAGGTACTCTTTATTTTAGAATTCAACCAATTAATATCAATAAGAAATGCAATTTGAGATCAAGAACTCTATTGTTTGTAGCAATTGAATGAATTCATGTTATAGACGATTCATGGAAACTGTTTTCATAATGAATACAGTCGTTAAGAAAGAGTCAACAGATAATTTCATGCGGAATGCATGAAAAATAGTTCTTGCAACAAGAAGAGGAGCGTAATTAGCATAAGGTGACAAGAAACTCTCATTATTTAGGAATTAATCAAGTTCACATTAGCACGAAATGCAAACCCAGATGAATTACTCCTTTGGCTGATGGATGTAAACAGATTTGGAGTAATAATGGTGTTAATACTTGTTTGATTTAATTAATATACTTCATTGTTTTGCAACATATGTCAATTTAATTATCGCTTTATCAAAAAGTGTGTTTGGAATCAAAAGCATCGACTTGCTAACCAAAAATAATGGGAGGTACTCTTTATTTTATAATTCAACCAATTAATATCAATAAGAAATGCAATTTAAGAGCAAGAACTCTATTGTTTGTTGCAATTGAATGAATTCATGTTATAGACGATTCATGGAAACTGTTTTCATAATGAATACAGTCGTTAAGAAAGAGTCAACAGATAATTTCATGTGGAATGCATGAAAAATAGTTCTTGCAACAAGAAGAGGAGCGTAATTAGCTTAAGGTGACTAGAAACTCTCATTATTTAGGAATTAATCAAGTTCACATTAGCACGAAATGCAAACCCAGATGAATTACTCCTTTGGCTGATGGATGTAAACAGATTTGGAGTAATAATGGTGTTAATACTTGTTTGATTTAATTAATATACTTCGTTGTTTAGCAACATATGTCAATTTCATATGGCTTTATCAAAAATTGTATTTGGAATCAAAAGCATCGACTTACTAACCACAAATGATGGGAGGTACTCTTTATTTTAGAATTCAACCAATTAATATCAATAAGAAATGCAATTTGAGATCAAGAACTCTATTGTTTGTAGCAATTGAATGAATTCATGTTATAGACGATTCATGGAAACTGTTTTCATAATGAATACAGTCGTTAAGAAAGAGTCAACAGATAATTTCATGCGGAATGCATGAAAAATAGTTCTTGCAACAAGAAGAGGAGCGTAATTAGCATAAGGTGACAAGAAACTCTCATTATTTAGGAATTAATCAAGTTCACATTAGCACGAAATGCAAACCCAGATGAATTACTCCTTTGGCTGATGGATGCAAACAGATTTGGAGTAATAACGGTGTTAATACTTGTTTGATTTAATTAATATACTTCATTGTTTTGCAACATATGTCAATTTAATTATCGCTTTATCAAAAAGTGTGTTTGGTATCAAAAGCATCGACTTGCTAACCACAAATAATGGGAGGTACTCTTTATTTTAGAATTCAACCAATTAATATCAATAAGAAATGCAATTTAAGAGCAAGAACTCTATTGTTTGTTGCAATTGAATGAATTCATGTTATAGACGATTCATGGAAATTGTTTTCATAATGAATACAGTCGTTAAGAAACAGTCAACAGATAATTTCATGCGGAATGCATGAAAAATAGTTCTTGCAACAAGAAGAGGAGCGTAATTAGCTTAAGGTGACTAGAAACTCTTATTATTTAGGAATTAATCAAGTTCACATTAGCACGAAATGCAAACCCAGATGAATTACTCCTTTGGCTGATGGATGTAAACAGATTTGGAGTAATAATGGTGTTAATACTTGTTTGATTTAATTAATATACTTCGTTGCTTAGCAACATACGTCAATTTCATATGGCTTTATCAAAAATTGTATTTGGAATCAAAAGCATCGACTTACTAACCACAAATGATGGGAGGTACTCTTTATTTTAGAATTCAACCAATTAATATCAATAAGAAATGCAATTTGAGATCAAGAACTCTATTGTTTGTAGCAATTGAATGAATTCATGTTATAGATGATTCATGGAAACTGTTTTCATAATGAATACAGTCGTTAAGAAAGAGTCAACAGATAATTTCATGCGGAATGCATGAAAAATAGTTCTTGCAACAAGAAGAGGAGCGTAATTAGCTTAAGGTGACTAGAAAACTCTTATTATTTAGGAATTAAATCAAGTTCACATTAGCACGAAATGCAAACCCAGATGAATTACTCCTTTGGCTGATGGATGTAAACAGATTTGGAGTAATAATGGTGTTAATACTTGTTTGATTTAATTAATATACTTCGTTGCTTAGCAACATATGTCAATTTCATATGGCTTTATCAAAAATTGTATTTGGAATCAAAAGCATCGACTTACTAACCACAAATGATGGGAGGTACTCTTTATTTTAGAATTCAACCAATTAATATCAATAAGAAATGCAATTTGAGATCAAGAACTCTATTGTTTGTAGCAATTGAATGAATTCACGTTATAGACGATTCATGGAAACTGTTTTCAAAATGAATACAGTCGTTAAGAAAGAGTCAACAGATAATTTCATGCTGAATGCATGAAAAATAGTTCCTGTAACAAGAAGAGGAGCGTAATTAGCTTAAGGTGACTAGAAACTCTCATTATTTAGGAATTAATTAAGTTCACATTAGCACGAAATGCAAACCCAGATGAATTACTCCTTTGGCTGATGGATGTAAACAGATTTGGAGTAATAATGGTGTTAATACTTGTTTGATTTAATTAATATACTTTGTTGTTTGGCAACATATGTCAATTTCATATGGCTTTATCAAAAATTGTATTTGGAATCAAAAGCATCGACTTGCTAACCACAAATGATGGGAGGTACTCTTTATCTTAGAATTCAACCAATTAATATCAATAAAAAATACAATTTAATATCAACAACTCTATTGTTTGTAGCAATTGAAAGAATTCATGTTATAGACGATTCATGGAAATTGTTTTCATAATGAATATAGTAGTTAAGAAAGAGTCAACAGATAATTACATGGTAAAAGCATTAGAAATAGTTCTTGTAACAAGAAGAGCAACGTAATTAGCTTGAAGTGGTTATAAAGTCCCATTATTTAGTAATTAAACAATTTCACATTGGCATGAAATGCTATCCAAGAGGAATGACTCATTTGGCTGATGGACGCAAACAGATTTGGAGTAATAATGGTGTTAATACTTGTTTGATTTAATTAATATACTTCGTTATTTAGCAACATATGTCAATTTAATTATCGCTTTATCAAAAAGTGTGTTTGGAATCAAAAGCATCGACTTGCTAACAACAAATGATGGGAGGTACTATCTATTTTAGAATTCAACCAATTAATATCAATAAGAAATGAAATTTAAGATCAAGAACTCTATTGTTTGTAGCAATTGAATGAATTCATGTTATAGACGATTCATGGAAATTGTTTTCATAACGAATATAGTTGTTAAGAAAGAGTCAACAGATAATTTCATACCGAATGCATGAAAAATAGTTCTTGTAACAAGAAGAGGAGCATAATTAGCTTAAGGTGAGTACAAACTCTCATTATTTAGGAATTAATCAAGTTCACATTAGCACCCAGATGAATTACTCCTTTGGTTAATGGATGTAAACAGATTTGGAGTAATAATGGTATTAATACTGGTTTGAAGTATATGTTGTTTTGCAACATATGTCAATTTAATTATCGCTTTATCAAAAAGTATGTTTGGAATCAAAAGCATCGACTTGCTAACCACAAATAATGGGAGGTACTCTTTATTTTAGAATTCAACCAATTAATATGAATAAGAAATGCAATTTAAGAGCAAGAACTCTATTGTTTGTTGCAATTGAATGAATTCATGTTATAGACGATTCATGAAAATTGTTTTCATAATGAATACAGTCGTTAAGAAAGAGTCAACAGATAATTTCATGCCGAATGCATGAAAAATAGTTCTTGTAATAAGAAGAGGAGCGTAATTAGCTTAAGGTGACTAGAAACTCTCATTATTTAGGAATTAATCAAGTTCACATTAGCACGAAATGCAACCCCAGATGAATTACTCCTTTGGCTGATGGATGTAAACAGATTTGGAGTAATAATGGTGTTAATACTTGTTTGATTTAATTAATATTCTTCGTTGTTTAGCAAGATATGTCAATTTCATTATCGCTTTATCAAAAAGTGTGTTTGGAATCAAAAGATTTGAGCTACTAACCACAAATGATGGGAGGCACTCTTTCTTTTAGAATTGAACCAATTAATATCAATAAGAAATGCAATTTAAGATCAAGAACTCTATTGTTTGTTGCAATTGAATGAATTCATGTTATAGACGATTCATGGAAATTGTTTTCTTAATGAATATAGTCGTTAAGAAAGAGTTAATAGATAATTTCATGGTGAATGCATTAAAAATAGTTCTTGTAACAAGAAGAGGAACGTAATTAGCTTGAGGTGGTTAGAAAGTCCCATTATTTAGTAATTAAACAAGTTCACATTGGCATGAAATGCTATCCAAGAGTAATGACTCATTTGGATGATGGACGCAAACAGATTTGGAGTAATAAGGGTGTTAATACTTGTTTGATTTAATTAATATACTTCGTTGTTTAGCAACATATGTCAATTTAATTATCGCTTTATCCAAAAGTGTGTTTGGAATCAAAAGCATCGACTTGCTAACCTCAAATGATGGGAGGTACTCTTTATTTTAGAATTCAACCAATTAATATCAATAAGAAATGCAATTTAATATCAAGAACTCTATTGTTTGTAGCAATTGAATGAATTCATGTTATAGACGATTCATGGAAATTGTTTTCATAATGAATATAGTAGTTAAGAAAGAGTCAACAGATAATTACATGGTGAAAGCATTAGAAATAGTTCTTGTAACAAGAAGAGCAACGTAATTAGCTTGAGGTGGTTAGAAAGTCCCATTATTTAGTAATTAAACAATTTCACATTGGCATGAAATGCTATCCAAGAGGAATGACTCATTTGGCTGATGGACGCAAACAGATTTGGAGTAATAATGGTGTTAATACTTGTTTGATTTAATTAATATACTTCGTTCTTTAGCAACATATGTCAATTTAATTATCGCTTTATCAAAAAGTGTGTTTGGAATCAAAAGCATCGACTTGCTAACCACAAATGATGGGAGGTACTATCTATTTTAGAATTCAACCAATTAATATCAATAAGAAATGAAATTTAAGATCAAGAACTCTGTTGTTTGTAGCAATTGAATGAATTCATGTTATAGACGATTCATGGAAATTGTTTTCATAATGAATATAGTCGTTAAGAAAGAGTCAACAGATAATTTCATGGTGAATGCATGAAAAATAGTTCTTGTAACAAGAAGAGGAGCGTAATTAGCATACGGTGTGTGGAAACTCTCATTATTTAGGAATTAATCAGGTTCACATTAGCACGAAATGCAAACCCAGAGGAATTACTCCTTTGGCTGATGGATGTAAACAGATTTGGAGTAATAATGGTGTTAATACTTGTTTGATTTAATTAATATACTTCATTGTTTTGCAACATATGTCAATTTAATTATCGCTTTATCAAAAAGTGTTTTTGGAAACAAAAGCATCGACTTGCTAACCACAAATGATGGGAGGTACTCTTTATTTTAGAATTCAACTAATTAATATCAATAAGAAATGCAATTTAAGATCAAGAACTCTATTGTTTGTAGCAATTGAAAGAATTCATGTTATAGACGATTCATGGAAATTGTTTTCATAATGAATATAGTAGTTAAGAAAGAGTCAACAGATAATTACATGGTGAAAGCATTAGAAATAGTTCTTGTAACAAGAAGAGCAACGTAATTAGCTTGAAGTGGTTAGAAAGTCCCATTATTTAGTAATTAAACAATTTCACATTGGCATGAAATGCTACTGAAGAGGAATGACTCATTTGGCTGATGGACGCAAACAGATTTGGAGTAATAATGGTGTTAATACTTGTTTGATTTAATTAATATACTTCGTTATTTAGAACCATATGTCAATTTAATTATCGCTTTATCAAAAAGTGTGTTTGGAATCAAAAGCATCGACTTGCTAACCACAAATGATGGGAGGTACTATCTATTTTAGAATTCAACCAATTAATATCAATAAGAAATGAAATTTAAGATCAAGAACTCTATTGTTTGTAGCAATTGAATGAATTCATGTTATAGACGATTCATGGAAATTGTTTTCATAATGAATATAGTCGTTAAGAAAGAGTCAAAAGATAATTTCATGGTGAATGCATGAAAAATAGTTCTTGTAACAAGAGGAGGAGCGTAATTAGCATACGGTGTGTAGAAACTCTCATTATTTAGGAATTAATCAGGTTCACATTAGCACGAAATGCAAACCTAGATGAATTACTCCTTTGGCTGATGGATGTAAACAGATTTGGAGTAATAATGGTGTTAATACTTGTTTGATTTAATTAATATACTTCATTGTTTTGCAACATATGTCAATTTAATTATCGCTTTATGAAAAAGTGTTTTTGGAATCAAAAGCATCGACTTGCTAACCACAAATGATGGGAGGTACTCTTTATTTTAGAATTCAACCAATTAATATCAATAAGAAATGCAATCTAAGATCAAGAACTCTATTGTTTGTTGCAATTGAATGAATTCATGTTATAGACGAGTCATGAAAATTGTTTTCATTGTGAATATAGTCCTTAAGAAAGAGTCAACAGATAATTTCATGGTGAATGCAAGAAAAATAGTTCTTGTAACAAGAAGAGGAGCCTAATTAGCTTGAGGTGATTAGAAAGTCCCACTATTTAGTAATTAATCAAGTTCACATTGGCATGAAATGCTATCCAAGACGAATGACTCATTTGGTTGATGGGCGCAAACAGATTCAGAGTAATAATGGTGTTAATACATGTTTGATTTAATTAATATACTTCATTGTTTAGCAACATATGTCAATTTAATTATCGCTTTATCAATAAGTGTGTTTGGAATCAAAAGCATCGACTTGCTAATTACAAATGATGGGAGGTACTCTTTATTTTAGAATTCAACCAATTAATATCAATAAGAAATGCAATTTAAGAGCAAGAACTCTATTGTTTGTTGCAATTGAATGAATTCATGTTATAGACGATTCATGGAAATTGTTTTCATAATGAATACAGTCGTTAAGAAAGAGTCAACAGATAATTTCATGTCGAATGCATGAAAAATAGTTCTTGTAACAAGAAGAGGAGCGTAATTAGCTTAAGGTGACTAGAAACTCTCATTATTTAGGACTTAATCAAGTTCACATTAGCACGAAATGGAAACCCAGATGAATTACTCCTTTGGTTAATGGATGTAAACAGATTTGGAGTAATAATGGTATTAATACTGGTTTGATTTAATTAATATACTTCGTTGTTTAGCAACATATGTCAATTTCATTATCGCTTTATCAAAAAGTGTGTTTGGAATCAAAACATTCGACCTGCTAACTAGAAATGATGGGAAGCACTCTTTATTTTAGAATTCAACCAATTAATATCAATAAGAAATGCAATTTAAGATCAAGAACTCTATTGTTTGTAGCAATTGAATGAATTCATGTTATAGACGATTCATGGAAATTGTTTTCATAATGAACATAGTCGTTAAGAAAGGGTCAACAGATAATTCCATGGTGAATGCATGAAAAATAGTTCTTGTAACAAGAAGAGGAGCGTAATTAGCTTACGGTGAGTAGAAACTCTCATTATTTAGGAATTAATCAGGTTCACATTAGCACGAAATGCAAACCCAGATGAATTACTCCTTTGGCTGATGGATGTAAACAAATTTGGAGTAATAATGGTGTTAATACTTGTTTGATTTAATTAATATACTTCGTTGTTTAGCATCATATGTGAGTTGCATTATCACCATATCAAAAAGTGCATTTGGAATCAAAAGAGGAGCCTTGCTAACTAGAAATGATGGGAGGTACTCTCTATTTTAGAATTCAACCAATTAATATCAATAAGAAATGCAATTTAAGAGCAAGAACTCTATTGTTTGTTGCAATTGAATGAATTCATGTTATAGACGATTCATGGAAATTGTTTTCATAATGAATACAGTCGTTAAGAAAGAGTCAACAGATAATTTCATGTCGAATGCATGAAAAAATAGTTCTTGTAACAAGAAGAGGAGCGTAATTAGCTTAAGGTGACTAGAAACTCTCATTATTTAGGACTTAATCATGTTCACATTAGAACGAAATGGAAACCCAGATGAATTACTCCTTTGGTTAATGGATGTAAACAGATTTGGAGTAATAATGGTATTAATACTGGTTTGATTTAATTAATATACTTCGTTGTTTAGCAACATATGTCAATTTCATTAACGCTTTATCAAAAAGTGTGTTTGGAATCAAAACATTCGACCTGCTAACTAGAAATGATGGGAAGCACTCTTTATTTTAGAATTCAACCAATTAATATCAATAAGAAATGCAATTTAAGATCAAGAACTTTACTTTTGTTTGTAGCAATTGAATGAATTCATGTTATAGACGATTCATGGAAATTGTTTTCATAATGAACATAGTCGTTAAGAAAGGGTCAACAGATAATTTGATGGTGAATGCATGAAAAATAGTTCTTGTAACAAGAAGAGGAGCGTAATTAGCTTACGGTGAGTAGAAACTCTCATTATTTAGGAATTAATCAGGTTCACATTAGCACGAAATGCAAACCCAGATGAATTACTCCTTTGGCTGATGGATGTAAACAAATTTGGAGTAATAATGGTGTTAATACTTGTTTGATTTAATTAATATACTTCATTGTTTTGCAACATATGTGACTTTAATTATTGCTTTATCAAAAAGTGTTGTTGGAATGAAAAGCATCGACTTGCTAACCACAAATGATGGGAGGTACTCTTTATTTTAGAATTCAACCAATTAATATCAATAAGAAATGCAATTTAAGATCAAGAACTCTATTGTTTGTAGCAATTGAATGAATTCATGTTATAGACGATTCATGGAAATTGTTTTCATAATGAATATAGTAGTTAAGAAAGAGTCAACAGATAATTACAGGGTGAAAGCATTAGAAATAGTTCTTGTAACAAGAAGAGCAACGTAATTAGCTTGAGGTGGTTAGAAAGTCCCATTATTTAGTAATTAAACAATTTCACATTGGCATGAAATGCTATCCAAGAGGAATGACACATTTCGCTGATGGACGCAAACTGAATGGAGTAATAATGGTGTTTATACTTGTTTGATTTAATTAATATTCTTCGTTGTTTAGCAACATATGTCAATTTAATTATCGCTTTATCAAAAAGTGTGTTTGGAATCAAAAGCATCGACTTGCTAACCACAAATGATGGGAGGTACTCTCTATTTTAGAATTCAACCAATTAATATCAATAAGAAATGCAATTTAAGATCAAGAACTCTATTGTTTGTAGCAATTGAATGAATTCATGTTATAGACGATTCATGGAAATTGTTTTCATAATGAACATAGTCGTTAAGAAAGGGTCAACAGATAATTTCATGGTGAATGCATGAAAAATAGTTCTTGTAACAAGAAGAGGAGCGTAATTAGCTTACGGTGAGTAGAAACTCTCATTATTTAGGAATTAATCAGGTTCACATTAGCACGAAATGCAAACCCAGATGAATTACTCCTTTGGCTGATGGATGTAAACAAATTTGGAGTAATAATGGTGTTAATACTTGTTTGATTTAATTAATATACTTCATTGTTTTGCAACATATGTGAATTTAATTATTGCTTTATCAAAAAGTGTTGTTGGAATCAAAAGCATCGACTTGCTAACCACAAATGATGGGAGGTACTCTTTATTTTAGAATTCAACCAATTAATATCAATAAGAAATGCAATTTAAGATCAAGAACTCTATTGTTTGTAGCAATTGAATGAATTCATGTTATAGACGATTCATGGAAATTGTTTTCATAATGAATATAGTAGTTAAGAAACAGTCAACAGATAATTACATGGTGAAAGCATTAGAAATAGTTCTTGTAACAAGAAGAGCAACATAATTAGCTTGAGGTGGTTAGAAAGTCTCATTATTTAGTAATTAAACAATTTCACATTGGCATGAAATGCTATCCAAGAGGAATGACACATTTGGCTGATGGACGCAAACTGATTTTGCAGTAATAATGGGTGTTTTATACTTGTTTGATTTAATTAATATACTTCGTTTGTTTTAGCAACATATGTCAATTTAATTATCGCTTTATCCAAAAAGTGTGTTTGGAATCAAAAGCATCGACTTGCTAACCACAAATGATGGGAGGTACTCTTTATTTTAGAATTCAACCAATTAATATCAATAAGAAATGCAATTTAAGATCAAGAACTCTATTGTTTGTAGCAATTGAATGAATTCATGTTATAGACGATTCATGGAAATTGTTTTTCATAATGAATATAGTAGTTAAGAAAACAGTCAACAGATAATTACATGGTGAAAGTATTAGAAATAGTTTTCTTGTAACAAGAAGAGCAACATAATTAGCTTGAGGTGGTTAGAAAGTCTCATTATTTAGTAATTAAACAATTTCACATTGGCATGAAATGCTATCCAAGAGGAATGACACATTTGGCTGATGGACGCAAACTGATTTGCAGTAATAATGGTGTTTATACTTGTTTGATTTAATTAATATACTTCGTTGTTTAGCAACATATGTCAATTTAATTATCGCTTTATCCAAAAGTGTGTTTGGAATCAAAAGCATCGACTTGCTAACCACAAATGATGGGAGGTACTCTTTATTTTAGAATTGAACCAATTAATATCAATAAGAAATGCAATTTAAGATCAAGAACTCTATTGTTTGTAGCAATTGAATGAATTCATGTTATAGACGATTCATGGAAATTGTTTTCATAATGAATATAGTAGTTAAGAAAGAGTCAACAGATAATTACATGGTGAAAGCATTAGAAATAGTTCTTGTAACAATAAGAGCAACGTAATTAGCTTGAGGTGGTTAGAAAGTCCCATTATTTAGTAATTAAACAATTTCACATTGGCATGAAATGCTATCCAAGAGGAATGACACATTTGGCTCATGGACGCAAACTGATTTGGAGTAATAATGGTGTTTATACTTGTTTGATTTAATTAATATACTTCGTTGTTTAGCAACATATGTCAATTTAATTATCGCTTTATCAAAAAGTATGTTTGGAATCAAAAGCATCGACTTGCTAACCACAAATGATGGGAGGTACTCTCTATTTTAGAATTCAACCAATTAATATCAATAAGAAATGCAATTTAAGATCAAGAACTCTATTGTTTGTAGCAATTGAATGAATTCATGTTATAGACGATTCATGGAAATTGTTTTCATAATGAACATAGTCGTTAAGAAAGGGTCAACAGATAATTTCATGCTGAATGCATGAAAAATAGTTCTTGTAACAAGAAGAAGAGCATAATTAGCTTACGGTGAGTAGAAACTCTCATTATTTAGGAATTAATCAGGTTCACATTAGCATGAAATGCAAACCCAGATGAATTACTCCTTTGGCTGATGGATGTAAACAAATTTAGAGTAATAATGGTGTTAATACTTGAATTTGTTTGATTTAATTAATATACTTCATTGTTTTGCAACATATGTGAATTTAATTATTGCTTTATCAAAAAGTGTTGTTGGAATCAAAAGCATCAACTTGCTAACCACAAATGATGGGAGGTACTCTTTATTTTAGAATTCAACCAATTAATATCAATAAGAAATGCAATTTAAGATCAAGAACTCTATTGTTTGTAGCAATTGAATGAATTCATGTTATAGACGATTTCATGGAAATTGTTTTCAGTAAATGAATACAGTCATTAAGAAAAGAGTCAACAGATAATTTCATGGTGAATGCATGAAAAATAGTTCTTGTAAAAAGAAGAGGAGCATAATTAGCTTAAGGTGAGTAGAATCTATCATTATTTAGGAATTATTCAAGTTCACATTAGCACGAAATGCAAACCCAGATGAATTACTCCTTCGGTTAATGGATGTAAACAGATTTGGAGTAATAATGGTATTAATACTGGTTTGGATTTAATTAAATATACTTCGTTGTTTAGCAACATATGTCAATTTCATTATCGCTTTATCAAAAAGTGTGTTTGGAATCAAAACATTCGACCTGCTAACTAGAAATGATGGGAAGCACTCTTTATTTTAGAATTCAACCAATTAATATCAATAAGAAATGCAATTTAAGATCAAGAACTCTATTGTTTATTGCAATCGAATGAATTCATGTTATAGACGATTCATGGAAATTGTTTTCATAATGAATATAGTCGTTAAGAAAGAGTCAACAGATAATTTCCTGGTGAATGCATGAAAAATAATTCCTGTAACAAGAAGAGGAGCCTAATTATCTTGAGGTGATTAGAAAGTCCAACTATTTAGTAATTAATCAAGTTCACATTGGCATGAAATGCTATCCAAGACGAACGACTCATTTGGTTGATGGACACAAATAGATTCAGAGTAATAATGGTGTTAATACATGTTTGATTTAATTAATATACTTCATTGTTTAGCAATATATGTCAATTTCATTATCACCGTATCCAAAAGTGTGTTTGGAATCAAAAGAGGAGTCTTGCTATCTAGAAATAATGGTAGGGTACACTTTATTTTAGAATTCAACCCAATTAATATATCAATAAAAAATGCAATTTAAGATCAAGAAACTTCTATTGTTTGTAGCAATATGAATGAATTCATGTTATAAGACGATTCATGGAAATTTGTTTTCATAAGGAATATAGTCGTTAAGAAAGAGTCAACAGATAATTTCACGGTGAAAAGCATTAAAAATAGTTCTTGTAACAAGAAAGGAACATAATTAGCTTGAAGGTGGTT
>JBAPLH010001162.1:0-14503 GCA_037897445.1 Ceriops zippeliana
TTTGGATTTGTTTGATTTAATTAATATACGAGGTTGTTAAGCCATATATGCTAATTTCATCATCAATACTTTGAAATATGGGCTTGCAACAAAAATAGTAGCCCTGGTAACTAGAAATGATGGGAGGTACTCTTGATTTTGGAACTCAACCAATTATTATCAATAAGAAAACCAAATGAAGATGGAGCACCCCATTGTTATTTGGATTTGAATGAAATCATGTTATATACAATTTATGGACATTGGTTTCACAATACATATAACCATTAATAACAACAGAAAAGATAATTTCATGGTCATTTCATCAAAAATACTCCATGTAACAATATGAGGATGCTAATTAGCTTGAGGTGATATGAAAGTCTCATTATTAACGATTTAAACAAATTCACATTAGCAAGAAATGCAAAGCATGATGAATTATTACTTTTGCTAATGCAAGAAAGTAGATTTAGAGTTTCAATGATGTTTGGATTTGTTTGATTTAATTAATATACGAGGTTGTTAAGCCATATATGCTAATTTCATCATCAATACTTTCAAATGTGGGCTTGCAACCAAAATAGGAGCCCTGGTAACTAGAAATGATGGGAGGTGCTCTTGATTTTGGAACTCAACCAATTATTATCAATAAGAAAACCAAATGAAGATGGAGCACCCCATTGTTTGTTGGATTTGAATGAAATCATGTTATGTACAATTTATGGGCATTGTTTTCTTAATACATATAACCATTAATAACAACAGAAAAGATAATTTCATGGTCATTTCAACAAAAATACTCCATGTAACAATATAAGGATGCTGATTAGCTTGAGGTGCTCTGAAAGTCTCATTCTTAAGGATTTAAACAAATTCACATTAGCAAGAAATGCAAAGCATGATGAATTATTACTTTTGCTAATGCAAGAACGTAGATTTAGAGTTTCAATGATGTTTGGATTTGTTTGATTTTATTAATATACTAGGTTGTTAAGAAATATATGTTAATTTCATCATCAATACATTTGAATTTGGGATTGCAACCAAAATAGTAGCCCTGGTAACTAGAAATGATGGGAGGTACTCTTGATTTTGGAAGACAACCAATTATCATCAATAAGAAAACCAAATGAAGATGGAGCACCCCATTGTTTGTTGGATTTGAATGAAATCATGTTATATACGATTTATGGGCATTGTTTTCATAATACATATAACCATTAATAAAAACAGAAAAGATAATTTCATGGTTATTTCATCAAAAATACTCCATGTAACAATATGGGGATGCTAATTAGCTTGAGGTGCAATGAAAGTCTCATTATTAAGGATTTAAACAAATTCACATTAGCAAGAAATGCAAAGCAAGATGAATGATTATTTTTGTTGATGGAAGTAAGATTTAGAGTTTCAATGATGTTTATATTTGTTTGATTTCCTTAAAATACTAGGTTGTTAAGCCTCATATGTTAATTTCATCATCAATACTTTCAAATGTGGGCTTGCAACCAAAATAGTAGCCCTGGTAACTAGAAATGATGGGAGGTGCTCTTGATTTTGGAACTGAACCAATTATTATCAATAAAAAAACCAAATGAAAATGGAGCACCCCATTGTTTGTTGGATTTGAATGAAATCATGTTATGTACGATTTATGGGCATTGTTTTCTTAATACATATAACCATTAATAACAACAGAAAAGATAATTTCATGGTCATTTCATCAAAAATACTCCATGTAACAATATGAGGATGCTAATTAGCTTGAGGTGCTATGAAAGTCTCATTATTAATGATTTAAACAAATTCACATTAGCAAGAAATGCAAAGCATGATGAATTATTACTTTTGCTAATGCAAGAAAGTAGATTTAGAGTTTCAATGATGTTTAGATTTGTTTGATTTAATTAATATACTAGGTTGTTAAGCCATATATGTTAATTTCATCATCAATATATCCAAATGTGGGCTTGTAACCAAAAGAGGACACTTGCTAACTAGAAATGATGATTGGAGGTACTCTTTATTTTGGAACTCATCCAATTATTATCAATAAGAAAAGCGAATCAACATGGTGGACTCCATTGTTTGTTGGATTTGAATGAATTCGTGTTATATACGATTTATGGGCATTGTTTTCATAATAAATATAGCCATTAATAAAGACAGAAAAGATAATTTCATGGTCATTGTATCAAAAATACTCCTTGTAACAATATGAGGATGCTAATTAGCTTGAGGTGCTATGAAAGTCTCATTATTAAGGATTTAAATAAATTCACATTAGCAATAAATGCAAAGCAAGATGAATGATTTCTTTTGCTGATCAAAGTAAGTAGATTTAGAGTTTCAATGATGTTTAGATTTGTTTGATTTAATTAATATACCAGGTTGTTAAGCCATATATGTTAATTTCATCATCAATATATCCAAATGTGGGCTTCTAACCAAAAGAGGACACCTGCTAACTCGCAATGATTGGAGGTACTCTTTATTTTGGAACTCATCCAATTATTACCAATAAGAAAAGCGATTCAACATGGTTGACTCCATTGTTTGTTGGATTTCAATCAATTCATGTTATATACGATTTATGGGCATTGTTTTCATAATAAATATAGCCATCAATAAAGACAGAAAAGATAATTTCATGGTCATTGCATCAAATATACTCCTTGTAACAAAAAGAGGATGCTAATTAGCTTGAGGTGCTATGAAAGTCTCTCATTATTGAGGATTTTAAACAAATTCACATTAGCAAGAAATGCAAAGCAAGATGAATGATTACTTTTGCTGATGAAAGGAAGTAGATTTAGAGTTTCAATGATGTTTAGATTTGTTTGATTTAATTAATATACTAGGTTGTTAAGCCATATATGTTAATTTCATCATCAATATATCCAAATGTGGGCTTGTAACCAAAAGAGGACACGTGCTAACTAGCAATGATTAGAGGTACTCTTTATTTTGGAACTCATCCTATTATTATCAATAAGAAAAGTGAATCAACATGGTGGACTCCATTGTTTGTTGGATTTGAATGAATTCATGTTATATACGATTTATGGGCAATGTTTTCATAATAAATATAGCCATTAATAAAGACAGAAAAGATAATTTCATGGTCATTGCATCAAAAATACTCCATGTAACAATAAGAGGATACTAATTAGCTTGAGGTGCTATGAAAGTCTCATTATTAAGTATTTGAACAAATTCAAATTAGCAAGAAATGCAAAGCAAGATGAATTATTACTTTTGCTAATGCAGGAAAGTAGATTTAGAGTTTCAATGATGTTTGGATTTGTTTGATTTAATTAATATACTAGGTTGTTAAGCCTTATATGTTAATTTCATCATCAATACATTCAAATTTGGGCTTGCAACCAAAATAGGAGCCCTGGTAACTAGAAATGATGGGAGATACTCTTGATTTTGGAACTCAACCAATTATTATCAATAAGAAAACCAAATGAAGATGGAGCACCCCATTGTTTGTTTTATTTGAATGAAATCATATTATATACGATTTATGGGCATTGTTTTCATAAGACATACAACCATTAATAAAAACAGAAAAGCTAATTTCATGGTCATTTCGTCAAAAATACTCCATGTAACAATATAAGGATGCTAATTAGCTTGAGGTGCTATGAAAGTCTCATTATTAAGGATTTAAACAAATTCACGTTAGCAAGAAATGCAAAGCAAGATGAATGATTACTTTTGCTGATGGAAGTAAGTAGATTTAGAGTTTCAATGATGTTTATATTTGTTTGATTTCATTAAAATACTAGGTTGTTAAGCCACATATGTTAATTTCATCATCAATATATCCAAATGTGGGCTTGCAACCAAAAGTGGAGCCCTGCTAACTCGAAATGATAGGAGGTAGTCTTTGTTTTGGAACTAAACACATTATTATCTATAAGAAATGGAAATCAAGATGGTGGACTGCATATTTTGTTGGATTTGAATGAATTCATGTTATATATTGTTTATGGGCATTGTTTTCATAATAAATATAGCCATTAAAAAAAGATAGAAAAGATAATTTCATGTTCATTGCATCAAAAATACTCCATGTAACAATATGAGGATGCTAATTAGCTTGAGGTGCTATGAAAGACTCATTATTAAGGATTTAAACAAATTCACATTAGCAAGAAATGCAAAGCAAGATGAATGATTACTTTTGCTGATGAAAGTAAGTAGATTTAGAGTTTCAATGATGTCTAGATTTGTTTGATTTAATTAATATACTAGGTTGTTAAGCCATATATGTTAATTTCATCATCAATATATCCAAATGTGGGCTTGTAACCAAAAGAGGAACCCTGCTGACTAGAAATGATTGGAGGTACTGTTTATTTTGTAACTCATCCAATTATTATCAATAAGAAAAGCGATTCAACATGGTGGACTCCATTGTTTGTTGGATTTCAATCAATTCATGTTATATACGATTTATGGGCACTGTTTTCATAATAAATATAGCCATCAATAAAGACAGAAAAGATAATTTCATGGTCATTGCATCAAATATACTCCTTTTAACAAAAAGAGGATGCTAATTAGCTTGAGGGGCTATGAAAGTCTCATTATTAAGGATTTAAACAAATTCACATTAGCAAGAAATGCAAAGCAAGATGAATGATTACTTTTGCTGATCAAAGGAAGTAGATTTAGCGTTTCAATGATGTTTAGATTTGTTTGATTTAATTAATATACTAGGTTGTTAAGCCATATGTGTTAATTTCATCATCAATATATCCAAATGTGGGCTTGTAACCAAAAGAGGACACTTGCTAACTAGAAATGATTGGAGGTACTCTTTATTTTCAAACTCGTCCAATGATTATCAATAAGAAAAGCGAATCAACATCGTGGACTCCATTGTTTGTTGGATTTGAATGAATTCATGTTATATACGATTTATGGGCATTGTTTTCATAATAAATATAGCCATTAATAAAGACAGAAAAGATAATTTCAAGGTCATTGCATCAAATATACTCCTTGTAACAATAAGAGGATGCTAATTAGCTTGAGGTGATATGAAAGTCTCATTATTAAGGATTTAAACAAATTCACATTAGCAAGAAATGCAAAGCAAGATGAATGATTTCTTTTGCTGATGAAAGTAAGTAGATTTAGAGCTTTAATGATGTTTAGATTTGTTTGATTTAATTAATATACTAGGTTGTTAAGCCATATATGTTAATTTCATCATCAATATATCCAAATGTGGGCTTCTAACCAAAAGAGGACACCTGCTAACTCGCAATGATTGGAGGTACTCTTTATTTTGGAACTCATCCAATTATTATCAATAAGAAAAGCGATTCAACATGGTTGACTCCATTGTTTGTTGGATTTCAATCAATTCATGTTATATACGATTTATGGGCATTGTTTTCATAATAAATATAGCCATCAATAAAGACAGAAAAGATAATTTCATGGTCATTGCATCAAATATACTCCTTGTAACAAAAAGAGGATGCTAATTAGCTTGAGGTGCTATGAAAGTCTCATTATTAAGGATTTAAACAAATTCACATTAGCAAGAAATGCAAAGCAAGATGAATGATTACTTTTGCTGATGAAAGGAAGTAGATTTAGATTTTCAATGATGTTTAGATTTGTTTGATTTAATTAACATACTAGGTTGTTAGGCCATATATGTTAATTTCATCATCAATATATCCAAATGTGGGCTTGTAACCAAAAAAGGACACTTGCTAACTAGAAATGATTGGAGGCACTCTTTATTTTGGAACTCGTCCAATGATTATCAATAAGAAAAGCGAATCAACATGGTGGACTCCATTGTTTGTTGGATTTGAATGAATTCATGTTATATACGATTTATGGGCATTGTTTTCATAATAAATATAGCCATTAATAAAGACAGAAAAGATAATTTCATGGTCATTGCATCAAATATACTCCTTGTAACAATATGAGGATGCTGATTAGCATGAGGTGCTATGAAAGTCTCATTATTAAGTATTTAAACAAATTCACATTAGCAAGAAATGCAAAGCAAGATGAATGATTACTTTTGCTGATGGAAGTAAGTAGATTTAGAGTTTCAATGATGTTTATATTTGCTTGATTTAATTAATATTCTAGGTTCCTAAGCCACATATGTTAATTTCGTCACCAATATATACAAATGTGGGCTTGTAACCAGAAGAGGAGCCCTGCTAACTAGAAATGATTGGAGGTACTCTTTATTTTGGAACTCATCCAATTATTATCAATAAGAAAAGCAAATCAACATGGTGGTGTCCATTGTTTGTTGGATTTGAATGAATTCATGTTATATACGATTTATGGGCATTATTTTCATAATAAATATAGCCATTAATAAAGATAGAAAAGATAATTTGATGGTCATTTCGTCAAGAATACTCCATGTAACAATATAAGGATGCTAATTAGCTTGAGGTGCTATGAAAGTCTCATTATTAAGGATTTAAACAAATTAACATTAGCAAGAAATGCAAAGCAAGATGAATGATTACTTTTGCTGATGGAAGTAAGTAGATTTAGAGTTTCAATGATGTTTGGATTTGTTTGATTTAATTAATATACTAGGTTGTTAAGCCACATATGTTAATTTCATCATCAATATATCCAAATGTGAGCTTGCGACCAAAAGTGGAGCCCTGCTAACTAGAAATGATGGGAGATACTCTTTATTGTGGAAGTAAACACATTGTTATCTATAATAAATGGAAATCAAGATGGTGGACTGCATATTTTGTTGGATTTGAATGAATTCATGTTATATATAGTTTATGGGCATTGTTTTCGTAATAAATATAGCCATTAATAAAGATAGAAAAGATAATTTCATGGTCATTGCATCAAAAATAATCCTTGTAACAATAAGAGGATGCTAATTAGCTTGAGGTGCTATGAAAGTCTCATTATTAAGGATTTAAACAAATTAACATTAGCAAGAAATGCAAAGCAAGATGAATGATTACTTTTGCTGATGGAAGTAAGTAGATTTAGAGTTTCAATGATGTTTGGATTTGTTTGATTTAATTAATGTACTAGGTTGTTAAGCCATATATGTTAATTTCATCCTCAATAGATCCAAATGTGGGCTTGTAACCAAAAAAGGAACCCTGCTAACTAGAAATGATTGGACGTACTCTTTATTTTGGAACTCATCTAATTATTATCAATAAGAAACGCGAATCAACATGGTGGACTCCATTGTTTGTTGGATTGGAATGAATTCATGTTATATACGATTTATGGGCATTGTTTTCATAATAAATATTGCCATTAATAAAGACAGAAAAGATAATTTCATGGTCATTGCATCAAAAATACTCCATGTAACAATATAAGGATGCTAATTACCTTGAGGTGCTATGAAAGACTCATTATTAAGGATTTAAACAAATTCACATTTGCAAGAAATGCAAAGCAAGATGAATGATTACTTTTGCTGATGAAAGTAAGTAGATTTAGAGTTTCAATGATGTTTAGATTTGTTTGATTTAATTAATATACTAGGTTGTTAAGCCATATATGTTAATTTCATCATCAATATATCCAAATGTGGGCTTGTAACAAGAGGACACTTGCTAACTAGAAATGATGGGAGGTAGTCTTTATTTTGGAACTAAACACATTATTATCTATAATAAATGGAAATCAAGATGGTGGACTGCATATTTTGTTGGATTTGAATGAATTCATGTTATATATAGTTTATGGGCATTGTTTTCGTAATAAATATAGCCATTAATAAAGATAGAAAAGATAATTTCATGGTCATTGCATCAAAAATAATCCTTGTAACAATAAGAGGATGCTAATTAGCTTGAGGTGCTATGAAAGTCTCATTATTAAGTATTTGAACAAATTGACATTAGCAAGAAATGCAAAGCAAGATGAAATATTACTTTTGCTAATGCAAGAAAGTAGATTTAGAGTTTCAATGATGTTTGGATTTGTTTGATTTAATTAATATACTAGGTTGTTAAGCCTTATATGTTAATTTCATCATCAAAACATTCAAATGTGGGCTTGCAACCAAAATAGGAGCCCTGGTAACTAGAAATGATGGGAGGTACTCTTGATTTTGGAACTCAACCAATTATTATCAATAAGAAAACCAAATGAAGATGGAGCACCCCATTGTTTGTTGGATTTGAATGAAATCATGTTATATACGATTTATGGGCATTGTTTTCATAAGACATATAACCATTAATAAAAACATAAAAGCTAATTTCATGGTCATTTCATCAAAAACACTCCATGTAACAATATAAGGATGCTAATTAGCTTGAGGTGCCATGAAAGTCTCATTATTAAGGATTTAAACAAATTCACATTAGCTAGAAATGCAAAGCAAGATGAATGATTACTTTTGCTGATAGAAGTAAGTAGATTTTGAGTTTCAATGATGTTTATATTTGTTTGATTTCATTAAAATACTAGGTTGTTATGCCACATATGTTAATTTCATCATCAATATATCCAAATGTGGGCTTGCAACCAAAAGTGGAGCCCTGCTAACTCGAAATGATGGGAGGTAGTCTTTATTTTGGAACTAAACACATTATTATCTATAAGAAATGGAAATCAAGATGGTGGACTGCATATTTTATTGGATTTGAATGAATTCATGTTATATATAGTTTATGGGCATTGTTTTCATAATAAATATAGCCATTAATAAAGATAGAAAAGATAATTTCATGGTCATTGCATCAAAAATACTCCTTGTAACAATAAGAGGATGCTAATTAGCTTGAGGTGCTATGAATGTCTCATTATTAAGGATTTAAACAAATTCACATTAGCAAGAAATGCAAAGCAAGATGAATGATTACTTTTGCTGATGGAAGTAAGTAGATTTAGAGTTTCAATGATGTTTGGATTTGTTTGATTTAATTAATATACTAGGTTGTTAAGGCATAAATGTTCATTTCATCATCAATACAATCAAATGTGGGATTGCAACCAAAATAGGAGCCCTGGTAACTAGAAATGATGGGAGGTACTCTTGATTTTGGAACTCAACCAATTATTATCAATAAGAAAGCCAAATGAAGATGGGGGACCCCATTATTTGTTGGATTTGAATGAAATCATGCTATATACGATTTATGGGCATTGTTTTCATAATACATATTACCATTAATAAAAACAGAAAAGATAATTTCATGGTCATTTCATCAAAAATACTCCATGTAACAATATGAGGATGCTAATTTGCTTGAGGTGCTATGAAAGACTCATTATTAAGGATTTAAACAAATTCACATTAGCAACAAATGCAAAGCAAGATGAATGATTACTTTTGCTGATAGAAGCAAGTAGATTTAGAGTTTCAATGATGTTTAGATTTGTTTGATTTAATTAATATACTAGGTTGTTAAGCCATATATGTTAATTTCATCATCAATATATCCAAATGTGGGCTTGTAACCAAAAGAGGACACTTGCTAACTAGAAATGATTGGAGGTACTCTTTATTTTGGAACTCATCCAATTATTATCAATAAGAAAAGCGAATCAACATGGTGGACTCCATTGTTTGTTGGATTTGAATGAATTCATGTTATATACAATTTATGGGCATTGTTTTCAAAAGACATACAACCATTAATAAAAACAGAAAAGCTAATTTCATGGTCATTTCGTCAAAAATACTCCTTGTAACAATATAACGATGCTAATTAGCTTGAGGTGCTATGAAAGTCTCATTATTAAGGATTTAAACAAATTCACATTAGCAAGAAATGCAAAGCAAGATGAATGATTACTTTTGCTGATGGAAGTAAGTAGATTTAGAGTTTCAATGATGTTTAGATTTGTTTGATTTAATTAATATACTACGTTGTTAGGCATATATGTTAATTTCATCATCAATATATCCAAATGTGGGCTTGTAACCAAAAGAGGACCCTTGCTAACTAGAAATGATTGGAGGTACTCTTTATTTTGGAACTCATCCAATTATTATCAATAAGAAAAGCGAATCAACATGGTGGACTCCATTGTTTGTTGGATTTGAATGAATTCATGTTATATACGATTTATGGGCATTGTTTTCATAATAAGTATAGCCATTAATAAAGACAGAAAAGATAATTTCATGGTCATTGCATCAAAAATACTCCTTGTAACAATATGAGGATGCTAATTAGCTTGAGGTGCTATGAAAGTCTCATTATTAAGGATTTAAACAAATTCACATTAGCAAGAAATGCAAAGCAAGATGACTGATTTCTTTTGCTGATGAAAGGAAGTAGATTTAGCGTTTCAATGATGTTTAGATTTGTTTGATTTAATTAATATACTAGGTTGTTAAGCCATATATGTTAATTTCATCATCAATATATCCAAATGTGGGCTTGTAACCAAAAAAGGACACTTGCTAACTAGAAATGATTGGAGGTACTCTTTATTTTGGAACTCATCCAATTATTATCAATAAGAAAAGCGAATCAACATAGTGGACTCCATTGTTTGTTGGATTTGAATGAATTCATGTTATATACGATTTATGGGCATTGTTTTCATAATAAATATAGCCATTAATAAAGACAGAAAAGATAATTTCATGGTCATTGCATAAAAAATACTCCTTGTAACAATATGAGGATGCTAATTAGCTTGAGGTGCTATGAAAGTCTCATTATTAAGGATTTAAACAAATTCACATTAGCAAGAAATGCAAAGCAAGATGAATGATTTCTTTTGCTGATGAATGTAAGTAGATTTAGAGTTTCAATGATGTTTAGATTTGTTTGATTTAGTTAATATACTAGGTTGTTAAGCCATATATGTTAATTTCATCATCAATATATCCAAATGTGGGCTTGTAACCAAAAGAGGACACTTGCTAACTAGAAATGATGGGAGGTAGTCTTTATTTTGGAACTAAACACATTATTATCTATAATAAATGGAAATCAAGATGGTGGACTGCATATGTTGTTGGATTTGAATGAATTCATGTTATTTATAGTTTATAGGCATTGTTTTCATAATAAATATAGCCATTAATAAAGATAGAAAAGATAATTTCATGGTCATTGCATCAAAAACAATCCTTGTAACAATAAGAGGATGCTAATTAGGTTGAGGTGCTATGAAAGTCTCATTATTAAGGAATTAAACAAATTCACATTAGCAAGAAATGCAAAGCAAGATGAATGATTACTTTTGTTGATGGAAGTAAGTAGATTTAGAGTTTCAATGATGTTTGGATTTGTTTGATTTAATTAATATACTAGGTTGTTAAGCCATATATGTTAATTTCACCATCAATACTATCAAATGTGGGCTTGCAACCAAATAGGAGCCCTGGTAACTAGAAATGATGGGAGGTACTCTTGATTTTGGAAATCAACCAATTATTATCAATAAGAAATCCAAATAAAGATGGGGGACCCCATTGTTTGTTGGATTTGAATGAAATCATGCTATATATGATTTATGGGCATTGTTTTCATAATACATATAACCATTAATAAAAACAAAAAAGATAATTTCATGGTCATTGCATCAAAAATACTCCTTGTAACAATAAGAGGATACTAATTAGCTTGAGGTGCTATGAAGGTCTCATTGTTAAGTATTTAAACAAATTCACATTAGCAAGAAATGCAAAGAAAGATGAATGATTACTTTTGCTGATGGAAGTAAGTAGATTTAGAGTTTCAATGATGTTTATATTTGTTTGATTTAATTAATATACTAGGTTGCTAAGCCACATATGTTAATTTCATCATCAATATATCCAAATGTGGGCTTGTAACCAAAAGAGGAGCCCTGCTAACTAGAAATGATTGGAGGTACTCTTTATTTGGGAACTCATCCAATTATTATAAAACAAAAGCGAATCAACATGGTGGACTCCGTTGTTTGTTGGATTTGAATGAATTCATGTTATATACAATTTATGGGCATTGTTTTCATAATAAATATAGCCATTAATAAAGACAGAAAAGATAATTTCATGGTCATTGCATCAAAAATACTCCTTGTAACAATAAGAGGATGCTAATTAGCTTGAGGTGCTATGAAAGTCTCATTATTAAGTATTTGAACAAATTCACATTAGCAAGAAATGCAAAGCAAGATGAAATATTACTTTTGCTAATACAAGAAAGTAGATTTAGAGTTTCAATGATGTTTGGATTTGTTTGATTTAATTAATATACTAGGTTGTTAAGCCTTATATGTTAATTTCATCATCAATACATTCAAATGTGGGCTTGCAACCAAAATAGGAGCCCTAGTAACTAGAAATGATGGGAGATACTCTTGATTTTGGAACTCAACCAATTATTATCAATAGGAAAACCAAATGAAGATGGAGCACCCCATTGTTTGTTGGATTTGAATGAAATCATCCTATATACGATTTATGGGCATTGTTTTCATAATACATATTACCATTAATAAAAACAGAAAAGATAATTTCATGGTCATTTCATCAAAAATACTCCATGTAACAATATGAGAATGCTAATTAGCTTCAGGTGCTATGAAAGACTCGTTATTAAGGATTTAAACAAATTCACATTAGCAAGAAATGCAAAGCAAGATCAATGATTACTTTTGCTGATGGAAGTAAGTAGATTTAGAGTTTCAATGATGTTTAGATTTGTTTGATTTAATTAATATACTAGGTTGTTAAGCCATATATGTTAATTTCATCATCAATATATCCAAATGTGGGCTTGTAACCAAAAGTGCACACTTGCTAACGAGAAATGATTGGAGGTACTCTTTATTTTGGAACTCATCGAATTATTATCAATAAGAAAAGCGAATCAACATGGTGGACTCCATTGTTTGTTGGATTTGAATGAATTCATGTTATATACGATTTATGGGCATTGTTTTCATAATAAGTATAGCCATTAATAAAGACAGAAAAGATAATTTCATGGTCATTGCATCAAAAATACTCCTTGTAACAATATGAGGATGCTAATTAGCTTGAGGTGCTATGAAAGTCTCATTATTAAGGATTTAAACAAATTCACATTAGCAAGAAATGCAAAGCAAGATGAATGATTACTTTTGCTGATGGAAGTAAGTAGATTTAGAGTTTCAATGATGTTTAGATTTGTTTGATTTAATTAATATACTACGTTGTTAGGCATATATGTTAATTTCATCATCAATATATCCAAATGTGGGCTTGTAACCAAAAGAGGACCCTTGCTAACTAGAAATGATTGGAGGTACTCTTTATTTTGGAACTCATCCAATTATTATCAATAAGAAAAGCGAATCAACATGGTGGACTCCATTGTTTGTTGGATTTGAATGAATTCATGTTATATACGATTTATGGGCATTGTTTTCATAATAAGTATAGCCATTAATAAAGACAGAAAAGATAATTTCATGGTCATTGCATCAAAAATACTCCTTGTAACAATATGAGGATGCTAATTAGCTTGAGGTGCTATGAAAGTCTCATTATTAAGGATTTAAACAAATTCACATTAGCAAGAAATGCAAAGCAAGATGACTGATTTCTTTTGCTGATGAAAGGAAGTAGATTTAGCGTTTCAATGATGTTTAGATTTGTTTGATTTAATTAATATACTAGGTTGTTAAGCCATATATGTTAATTTCATCATCAATATATCCAAATGTGGGCTTGTAACCAAAAAAGGACACTTGCTAACTAGAAATGATGGGAGGTACTCTTTATTTTGGAACTCATCCAATTATTATCAATAAGAAAAGCGAATCAACAATAGTGGACTCCATTGTTTGTTGGATTTGAATGAAATTCATGTTATATACGATTTATGGGCATTGTTTTTCATAATAAATATAGCCATTAATAAAGACAGAAAAAGATAATTTCATGGTCATTGCATCAAAAATACTCCTTGTAACAATATGAGGATGCTAATTAGCTTGAGGTGCTATGAAAGTCTCATTATTAAGGATTTAAACAAATTCACATTAGCAAGAAAATGCAAAGCAAGATGAATGATTTCTTTTGCTGATGAATGTAAGTAGATTTAGAGTTTCAATGATGTTTAGATTTGTTTGATTTAGTTAATATACTAGGTTGTTAAGCCATATATGTTAAATTTCATCATCAATATATATCCAAATGTGGGCTTGTAACCAAAAAGAGGACACTTGCTAACTAGAAATGATGGGAGGTAGTCTTTATTTTGGAACTAAACACATTATTAATCTATATATAAATGGAAATCAAGATGGTGGACTGCATATGTTGTTGGATTTGAATGAATTCATGTTATTTATACGATTTTATAGGCATTGTTTTCATAATAAATATAGCCATTAATAAAGATAGAAAAGATAATTTTCATGGTCATTGCATCAAAAACAATCCTTTTAACAATAAGAGGATGCTAATTTAGGTTTGAGGTGCTATGAAAGGTCTCATTATTAAGGAATAAAAACAAATTCACATTAGCAAGAAATGCAAAGCAAGATGAATGATTACTTTTGTTGATGGAAGTTAGTA